>JACYXH010000496.1:1977500-2130000 GCA_026745465.1 Lota lota | reverse complement strand
GCAAAAACATTTTTTGCATTTTAATATCTTCAACCAACATCGCTCCCCCATCTCCCACCCATGCTCTCCCACCCAGGTCCCCCCATCCTGACCCTCCAGCCCAGGCCATTTGGTAGCTGTCACTCCATCTATTGTCACGCCGTCCACTTCCGCCACCTAGCGGGCGCCGGCTGCCACTTCCCCACGTGCTCCTCTGTTTACACACCTGCCGGCAATCTCCAATCAACCCTATTTCTCCCGTGGATTCCTAGCAGCCAGCCAGTTTGATATTTACTCAACCCGTTAGTATCCGCATTCCCAGCTTTTGTATGCTTGTCCCTTTCTCAGTACCTGCCCGTAACCTGTTCTCTCCCTGTGCTCAGCTGTCCACCAGATTTCCTGCCCGTTGCTGAACCCCTGCCTGCCTGACTGCCTGTTGCCGAGCCCTTGCCTGCCTGACCACCTGCCTGTTGCCGAACCCTTGCCTGTCTGACCACGGTTTGCCTAACCCCCGGCTTGTCTATACTCGCCCCCAATAAACTCTCTTGAACCTCTCCGCCGTCTCCACCTCTCTGTGTCGTACGTTTGGGTCCCCTCGCTCTGTTCCCGATAACTTCATTCGCGGCTACAGCCAGGTCGCGGCACCCCTCACGGTCCTCCACCAAGACGCCCTTCGTGTAGACGCCGGAGGCCGAGACTGCCTTCCGGAGCCTCAAGGAGCGATTGGTGTCGGCGCCCATCCTCGTCCAACCCGATCCCTCTCTCCAGTTCGTGGTGGAGGTCGACACCTCTGACACCGGGGTAGGTGCGGTGCTCTCCCAGCGCTCCCCCACGGACCACAAGCTGCACCCATGCGCCTTCTTCTCTCGCCGGCTTACCCCTACGGAGCGGAACTACGAGGTGGGCAACCGCGAGCTCCTGGCTGTTAAATTGGCGCTGGAGGAGTGGCGGCACTGGCTGGAGGTCGCGGAGCAGCCGTTCATCGTGTGGACGGACCACCACAACCTATCTTATATTCAGTCCGCCAAGAGGCTCAACTCCCGGCAGGCCAGATGGGCCTTATTCTTTGGTCGCTTCAATTTCTCCCTCACCTACCACTCTGGCTCCCGGAACGTCAAGCCAGATGCCTTGTCCCGTCTACACTCTCCTGAGTACCCCTGTCCGGACCCCGAACCCGTCCTGCCGTCCGCCTGCCTCGTCGCAGCACTCACCTGGGAGGTCGAGTCCGCCGTACTCCAAACACAGGAACAACAGCCTGACCCCGGCACCGGTCCTCCCAACCGATTGTTTGTCCCGGACGCGGTGCAGTCCAGGATTCTCACCTGGGCCCACTCCACTAGGCTCACCTGTCACCCAGGCATAGCCCGCAACCTGGACGGTTTATTCGTAGACGGTTCTGGTGGCCCACCATGGACGCGGACGTCTGCTCGTTTGTCGCGGCGTGCGCACCCTGCGCACGGAACAAGTCCTCCACCCGGCCCAGTTCCGGTCTGCTCCGGCCCCTGCCCATCCCCAGTCGTCCATGGTTCCACGTTGCCTTGGACTTCGTCACCGGGCTTCCCCCATCCGAAGGAAACACTACCATCCTCACGGTCATCGACCGCTTCTCCAAGGCCGCCCACTCCCTGGCGCTTACCAAACTTCCCTCTGCTAGGGAGACGGCGGACCTCCTGGTTCTCCACGTGTTCCGCCTCCATGGCATTCCGACGGTTATTGTCTCTGACCGGGGCCCCCAGTTCACCTCCCAGGTCTGGCGTGCATTCTGTGCGGCCCTGGGAGCCACGGCCAGTCTTTCCTCCGGGTACCACCCCCAATCCAATGGACAGTCAGAGCAGACGAACCAGGAGATGGAGGCCGCGCTCCATTGCGTCACCAACACCAACCCGTCCTCCTGGAGTACTCAATTCCCCTGGGTTGAGTACGCCCATAACACCCTCGTCAAGGCGTCCACTGGCCTGTCCCACTTCATGTGCTCGTTGGGGTACCAACCACCTCTGTTCCCCGCCTTGGAGGCGGAGATTGCGGTCCCCTCTGTCCAGGCTCACCTGTGCCGGTGTCAGCGCACCTGGAAGCATGCACACGCTGCCCTGCTCCGTACATCCTCCCGCTTCCAGCGGCAAGCCAACAAGTGCCGTCGGCCGGCTCCGCCGTATACACCCGGGCAAAAGGTGTGGCTCCGGTCAAAGGATCTTCCCTTAAAGTGGACCACCCAGAAACTCTCTCCCCGTTTCGTCGACCCCTTCGTGATCGAGTCCCTCGTCAACCCCTGTGCCGTCCGCCTAAAACTCCCTTTGTCCCTTCGTTTGCACCCTACCTTTCACGTCTCCCAGGTCAAACCCGTGTCCACCAGCCCGCTGTCTCCCCCCGCTCCACCCCCACCACCACCCAGGATTATTGACAATCACCCGGCGTGGACGGTCCGCCGCCTTTTGGACGTGCATCGGCGTGGCCGGGGACACCAGTATCTTGTGGACTGGGAGGCCTTCAGGCCTCCGTCTCCTCACCAACGCATCCATGGCTTTCACGCAAAAAGGTGTTTGTTGTAGGTGGGCGGCACTTGACAGCAGAGCGTCATGAATTATCACTAATTATCACTATAGTGTTAGGTGTCAAGTCAAAGTTGGAGATCTCTGGATGGACCCCACATTTGATTGAAAACCGGCAAAGACATTCTGCTCTAGCACCCACTGCTCCATAAGCAGAACTTCACGGAGTGCCAATATTTTTACACAAGGTTTCTTTGTCTTTCTTTGGTGACTTTTCAGACAAAAGCTTCATTGTTCTTTGTTCTGCCTGCTGTCTTCAGTGGATGAAAGGATCACGTTGCACCGCTGAACAATTGTCAGTGTGGGAAATAGGCCAAAAAGAAACCTTTAAATCTTTCTTTGCTTTACTGAGACATTTTGGGAGTATGTAGTGAACATACTCCCAAAATGTGTTGAGTTTCAAGGAAATTAGCTGAATGTGCACATTTGTTTCCCAAGCATACTGTGTATCATAACTCACAGTGACTGCATATGCTTTTTATTATGGAGCAGAAGGCCTTAGGTACCATGCTCACGGATGCCTACAGCTAGTTTGAGGATACAACACCTGTTCACTTCCTTCCACGAAGACAACCAAAGATTATTTCAGGGTCTTTGGCTGATGGTTTACCAGATGGCAAAGTGGCTGGGAGCTGTGGAAACAGCTTGTGTTCAGGTGGAGTCTCTGCTCGCTACACTGCAGTTAACTTCCTTTGGTGGCAAGTGCCAAATACAAACCATCCTCATAACAGCGGAGAATCACAGCAAGTATCTACCTGTTGGAAGTGTCTCTAGCTCACTTTCCTCTTCTGATCAGAACACACACAAATCAGTTAAGGAAACTCGGAGACCAAACCGTGCAGCGTTTCCATTACCCTTAAAACCTACTGCTGTCCCATATCTCTTTTTGAAGAAGAGCTTGACCAATGATATGGTCAAGATATATATGCATGGACTTTGTGGAAACCTTAGTTAGCTTCCTAAGAAACATGTGGCCTAGTGTGCCACAGCACTCCTGTGGCATTAATACACATGGAGAATGGCATGGCTGAAGCCTACGGGGTTCTTGATTGCATGTTAGCTATGCATGTTAGTTCATTCAGATTCCCTTTGTTAGCGTTATCAGTCTTGTAAACAAGTCAGCTGGAAGCTAGCAAGAGACGATTGGCATTGATTTATCCAAGTAACGTTAGAGCATATTTATAAACTAACAATAAACAACTTGACTAATTGAATGAGCACAGATCTCCCTTCTCTCCTGTGTTATGAATGATGGCTAAAATGTGTCTCTTGTACAATAATATGCAAACTTTTTGATATGAGCCAACATGCAGACTGGAATATGAAGCCAAATATGAAACTACAATGATTAGACCTAGTTCAGTCCAATCCTGAAGGAATAGACCGAGAGTCAATGTTTTGGTTTGTTTTGGTTTCCTATGCCAATACACTAGAGGAGATGGACAACAATACGATTGAGACTTCAACTATTGTACAACAGAACATCAAAACAACCAAGCCAAGCCTTCAGATAGCTTTGTTTCAAATAATCCCTACCTTGAATGACCTCCACTCCACTGATAACTGCTAGAGAATACTCGTAATCAGTATAAATTCATTGTTTCTTTTGGACGGTTCATTTGAGACGTCAGCAATAAGGATGACGCTGGATTTGTCCTTTAACTGAGGGATGTCATGGTGTAGGCATAGTGTAACCATTTCCAAAGTTAATGAGACATAACTACCTATTTCGAGATAACCTAATCACTGGGAGAGATACAGCAGCCATGCCGAGAAAGACTAAATGCCTGAGATAACCCTGAGTGACTTTGAAATGTTCTTGCTACGTAACGTGTAGGAAACACTCTCCTATGTTGATTGTTTAAACAAACTAACTAGATAATAATTGTACTAAGTAGTCCTAACATTTTGAAGTATTTGTGTACTTTTATGACGCATTATCTTTTTGGGGATTCTCTATCAGCAGTCGAGTAGTTGTGTCACATGTAATGTGTTTTATGTTGAAATCTGTCGTCCGAAGTGTATTGAAATCAACAACATAACATAAAAGCACAACAGTCATGGTACTTTCACAACTTGCCCTTGGCTACAAACGCATGTAGTGTGTGTACGTGTGGGAGTCTATTTATGTAACATTTAGTTCCAGGTACAGTTTAAAAGGGTTTCAATGGATCTAGACATTAAATGGCCAACGGTAACAAGCATTATAATTCAATTTGACAAAGATAGCTATAGTTCCTTTCAAGGGTGGTTACGTGTCTGCCTGTATTATGTTATTACACAATAGTGGGTTTTCCTTAGTCGAAAGGCACATAGACAACAATGTGTGAATATAAAACATAGTCAGCAAGATCTTCCACGAGATATCAGTTTCCAAGAAGATTGCACCACTATGATGAGAGCACAGGTCTAGTTATCAGTTGATCGTAACAAAATTAAATGCATCAATTTTGCAGTTATCTTTGTTACAGCTTGCACACATACTTTGTTATCCACCTTGACAGGACACATGAATGGAGGTGATTCTCAGGAAGGAAGAGCACTGAGCACCAACAAGCCACCGGCATGGGAATGAAGGGTAACTCAAGCTGGAGTTTTAAAGCCTGAATCAAACCAAACAGCTCCAGGGAGATCACAGAGTTCCAGGCACCATGAACCAGTAAAGAGTCATAAGTCAGAGTGGCCACATTACATGCTTCTAGTGTGGTTGGACAAATTGTGAAAAATATGCAATAATAACAATACAAAATTAAGTCAAGAAGAATCATTTAGATGGGGAAAACTACCATTGACAAGGCTGGACAAATTAATTAAAACTAGTTTAACGGGAAATGTTTGACAGGCACAATAACTAGTATAGTGAAACTCGTTTGGGTAGGGCCATTAAATTGAAAGGTGCTTGAAAACAATAGCAACCAGAGTCTCAAATAGAGGAATATATATAAGTAAGGATAGTTTAGTTTGCTAAGAACGGCAAAGTAAAATAAAATAAATAAATAATTTTTGAAAAACTGTGACACATGAATTGTTAGGCAGAAAGCTCTTCAAATAAACTATATCCATGGCGGTGTGTAATTATCATTCAAGTGTGGTGTTATGCTGCTAGATAGTTATCATTGTCAGCTCTAAATCAACTTATTAAAAGTTACCTTTCTTCAAAATAGCAAAGGACAGTGCGAAGGAGTGTCAAATTCTCAAGATTGCAATAATTTGTTAACGTATTTGAAATTCATCATTAATCATCTGAAAAGGCTGACATAGTTGCAGTTATACGGAGGTTTAGATAGCCAAGCTAACATACCAAACATGGGTGTAAAGTTGATGCTACGTTAAGTGCTAAAACTGTATACCGGATTAAATAAACGTTTTCCCGACCCCAACATAACATTTCAAATATTTGTCCGAGCATCCAACTTTATGTCTACACCAGTGATTCTCTACGAGTGGGTTGCAGAGCCAAACCTTCATCTTTACAAAGAAACCCATGAATGAATAATCTTTCCTTAAATAATGGCTTACTATTTCATTGAGTTCAGCCCCAATTATTGCAGCTTTTTGTTCGCTCCATGTTTTCAACAGTACATGAAAGCATTGTTGATTACTGCAATATCGGTGAATAAATATTCTAATAACTTTTTAATCTGGACTTATTGAGGGTCCTAAGGCTAGACCAGTTGACAACCCGTGGTCTAAACAACGGCAAGAAGTTTGAAAATGAGGACATTCTGAAGGCATCATCTGGAGGGACCTGTATCTACTGTCCCGCCACAAGACCTAAAGAGGTCAACCACTGTGTGCTGAGGGGGAGAGCTTACCGTTTACACCAAATACTGGCTGGGGCTGTGCTGCCGTTATATAAGAGTTATGTCAGGAACTCATTTGTCAAGGTCCGGCTACTCGGCCTTCCCATCTCTCTCTCCGCCCCCCCCCCCCCCCCCCCCCCCTCTGGGTCTCTGTGGGTCTGTACGCAGTCAACTGTAGCTGCCAGCACATTACTGAGACAACTGTTATTTTGGTTAGGTTTGCGTGTGGTTTGAAAAAGAATAAAACACCCCACACGCGGATCCATGGGTTTTCGTTTAATGCAAGAGGCCCCCTAAAAATGTGTCAAACTGGAAAATCAAGAGGAATCTGAACAATCTGACATGCATCAGCAATGCACTGAACATCCAAAAAATAAGACATTTTTATTTTAAGTTGTAATCACACACGTGTTTGTCAGATTCAAGTTGTTTTGCACAGGGGCTAGTCTCTCCTGGTTATTCAGGCCGTGATGTCTCAACCGAGAAGGATTCTAACAGGAAGGTGCAGAAAATTTGAATCGTTACACGGATAGTACATGTTGATAGTGCAGTGAATCGAGGTGGCTTTCTCACCATTTATCATTGTTATCGTTGTTTTTAGCACCGTGTGTTTGTTTTTGTTCTTTATTTAAACATTCCTTCAGAGGGGACAGGGCATGGGGGATTATCAGCATTACCTGTCAATAGGAAGAGGCAATCCTTTAGTCAACACACAGAAATGACAAAAGCGCATCTGAAAGAGTGCGTTGTTTTACAGACATATCACTAAGGTTTTTTGTGAACCATTCTTGCTTCTGCAAAACACACAGTGTTCTGAAGAGCACTGCATTTACAACAGTTTTTTTTTTTTAATCTTTTACCATTATCTTCTCAAGGCGGATATGAAGTAGGGTTCAGATGATCTGCTCAACTGTGTAGGAATCAAGACGTGTGGTATTTAAGGGCTAGATCGCGTCTCCGCTCTTCGCAGTAAATAGCGAACAACCCATTTGCAAACAGTAGTACTGCTGAGGTTTGCCCAATAATCGAAGAGACAAGAACCAAACTCAGTGAGAAACAATGATGTGCACTATAGTAAACTTTTTTCTTTTAGTTGTATTAGGTTAAATGCAGTGTGGAGTAAAAAAGAAAGGAAAAAGAAAGTCGTTTATTCGTCGAATAAAATGACAAGGCCTACTTGACTCCAGCTTGCTTGGGAAATAAATCGACTTTGGTTTCTTTTCAAAACGGACATTTGGAAAAGTGTCTGCAATTCACATCGTTCATTTAAACGAAATAAACATCATATATCCGTAGTAGGACAATATCCATATTACCTGGTTAGGACCGGTGCAATCGGGGACGCCCATTGGCTAATTTTGGGCGGATCCTGTGCTCGTCTCCACTCCCCCAACCAGTTCACCGGTTTAGTAAGCAGCAGTGTTTCTCTAAAGTTACTACAGTCAGAGCACGTGGAGGGTGAACAGCTACAGCCCAGACAGTGGCGGATCCTCTTCTCTTTTTTTTTCTTTTCTTCAGACGCTCTTTCAAACGTTAAGCCCAATTGATGAGCACTTTTATTCTTTTCATCTGTCGAGCTAATGCTGCCCGAGGTGGCAAGTTTGACCATTTCTTCAAGAGACTCGTGCGGAAGAAAAACTCATTCACCCAAGACAAACCTGTTGAGCATGTGCCCTGCATAGCCAAAGGACTGCATCAGGGGCCCCTCTCCCGCGTTCTCCAGCCCTCGATTTATTGTACATAAGTATGGTAGATAAAGGTCCCCTCTTAACTTCGGCAATAATCTTCTACCTGTCCATTGGGGCAGCAATATTTCAAGTCCTTGAAGAGCCTAATTGGAAACAAGCTGCACAAGAATATAAAGACGAGAAAGGGAAAATACTTCTAGCCTACCCCTGTCTGTCAGAAGATGATTTGGACAAAATACTCGAGGTATTGTCGCAGATTTGTTTTACTCGTTTCCAGCATTGGTTGCATATGTTTTGAAGTAAACAAAGTTATGTTTTGAAGTAAACAAAGTTAAATGTTGGAATAAGTACAAATTAACCTTTTAACGTAATTTTGGTTGCTGTTATTGTTAATGGCGGAACTACTCTACTACTCTGTTGAAATTGTCGAAAGGGTTAACGTTAGTCTTAAATGATAACGATGTGATTGTGTTGCATTCCTCTGCGCCTGACGCCGGTGGAATTCTGTTTATTGACCACGCAGCGTAAGCACACAAAGCCGACGTGCAGGTGTTTTGTGTGCTGCATGCTGACATGTATGGGTTTTTCAGCTCTCTGTTAAGTACTTTGGCGCATGACGATGCAGTAATCAAACCTGCTCATCTTTCAACCGTTTCGATTTGAGTAGAATTATCAGTTCCACAAATACAACACTTTCTTCCGCCCTGCCTCTCGCGCTGCAGTATTTATGATTGCAGCATTGGCTCACTGTTAAGGAAATAACTTATAAAAAGGCAAAACTGTAGCACTTTGCCTTTACTTGCTTCACACCAGCAAGTATGACCACAGACACTAGGCATGTCTCGACGAGTATCCTTTTTCCACCTGACCCAAATTTCTATTTGAAGGAACACACACACACACACACACACACACACACACACACACACACACACACACACACACACACACACACACACACACACACACACACACACACACACACACACACACACACACACACACAATGGCCCCTCACTGCAGGGCCTCCCCTCAGTATAACTTTAGTAGCTCCTCTGAGTCTCATTTTGCTACAGCTGCTGCCAGGGGTAGGACTGTTTTTTATGTTCGGTTGAACTGCGATGCATCATGGCAGATCTAATTACTCTCGAGTTAAACGGAAACCCGGCCATCCGACGCGCCCAAAGTAAAAAAAACGGAAGATGTTGGCGTATATTGCAGATGTGTAGATTTCATTTACCAAGCGTTCCCCACAAGCCAATGCTTATTTTATTTTTTTTAACCTTGCTGTGGTTCACATCAACTTGGATACTTAGAACTTAGACACATAGGCCTCCAGAAAATACAGAATATCCCGAGGAGGTCTATATCACTCATTAACCTGCATCATGCAGATGTCATCTTCCTCACATTGCATCGTCAGCCAATTTGCATTCTGGAAACTTTCCCCCTGTCTGTTCCAGTTTAAACAGGGGTTTGTGGTTCTCATGGAAAAAGTAGAATTGGCTTTCTTCACTTTAATAACAAGGGCTTCACTGCACACTGTAAAGGACCTTGAAGTGGCAAGTTTCACACATTGGATTTTATTGTGATGTGTGTGTGATGTTCGCTCTCTGTAAAAGTTAAGACAGGAATCGCTGCATTGTCTCTAATGCATTAAAAACACAACACACTACTGGAATACTAGCAGGGAGAATGGCATGCATAAGTACTGTTTTTGTCCCCTTGTGTGCAGTGAAAAGAGAGGTAGCCGAATGCATCACAAAGTTTAGCCGCTGCTTGAAACTGTAATTAGGGGGATTGAGAATGTTTGCAATGCGTGTGTATCATCTGTGGATAGCGGATCTGCTTATCCTATTAAGATCAACCGTTTTGAGTGCGCGCCTCAGTCTCTGGATCCTTTACTTCCTGTGTGTGTGTGTGTGTGTGTGTGTGTGTGTGTGTGTGTGTGTGTGTGTGTGTGTGTGTGTGTGTGTTACATTTTTCATAAACACTGCAAACATTTTGGGGGGTTTTCTTCCATTCTTTCAGATTAATCTTTCCATTTGGTTTCTCAACAATTCACATTGCCACTGACTTTTTCAGTGTTTGGATCGCCAAGTCAAGAGAGATTTTGAGAATACTTTCAGAAACATGAAATTTAGCATTTGTCAGGAAGGCAGGCATGTGAGGGTTTGGTACCTCTAGCTCCTCTAAACTAAGTGATCGAGAGTTGTTATAAAGAGGGTCTTTTATTTAAATGGGATAGCTCCTTGGTTTTAAGCATGTTGTTTGTCTCTGAGAAATATGTCACTAATGATTTTTACATGTGATATGTGAGGTTAGGGTTCAGAAAACAAAAACAATACAAATGTGGAACTCTTCCAATGCAAATGCCCACCAACTGGCAGTTGTACAGAAAAATATACTCCTATCAGTCTATCAACGTTAAAAGCTACAAGACAGAACGGTGACCTTTTTTTAAATTAACAAATGTTATTATCAAAACCAAATCAACAACAAAAGAGTAGGTTCATTAATAAACTTTCTTGACGCAATTAAAGATGTCCTTTTTGAAGAAGCCCTTGTTCAATATTTCCTAAACTGTACTGACTGTTGAGCAGCTGCTGCAAACTATAAAAATGGACACACACACACACACACACACACACACACACACACACACACACACACACACACACACACACACACACACACACACACACACACACACACACACACACACACACACACACACACACCTTTCCCAACCACATGAAGAATCAACTGCTTTTGCCTGCCTATTTAATTCTATATCAAATCAAGGAGATGTGAAGAGCATCATTGTTCCTAGTCTACAACAGTGATTAAACCTTGGCTGGGAGATGTTCAGTCCCACATTTACCATATCCTTTCAATTTCATGCAGCACACGCTCACTGCAGTATTTGACAGCTCAGCCTGCAGTCCCATCAGCTCCCTCCCACAATACCAATACTTTTTTTGTGTTGGAAGAAGTTTTATTTTTCAGAGTGACTTTGTTTTGTGATCTGGCTGACCAACAGCTGTTGCTCGAGCCGCACGGCAGTTCTGTGCACACACATGCAAATGCAGAGAGCTGAAAAGTACCGTGGGACTGAAGTGATACTGCACAGCCAGCTGTCCTGATAACAGTTGCAGTTGGTCGCCTATGTCCGGGAGTTTACTAGTGTAGGCTTAACCGTTTGTCACTGTATCATGCGACAGTCGTTTTGGACAATCGCACAGACATGTGCGATCTGTGTTTGGACAAACACAGATATTCATCACACAAATAAAGACAGACATTTGATCTGCATGTAGTGCACAACAAACACAGTGTAAAGTTTCTAGGCTTTTACCTATGTTGACAAAATGAATGGTAATGCAATACACTAGCAGGGGCTGGATATTTGAGTGGTTAGAAATGCTATAAAACCACCGTAACGTGAATACACTTGTTTTTACTCTATTAGCAACACAGCTGTGATAGTGTATTATCAGTTACAAGAAAATCGGTCTAATTTCTGTTCTTAGATGTTGTCCCAGGATTATAGGCCCGTTTTTCCCTCCCAAAAGCAATCAAATTGTTGTATTTTGTGGCATTATAGAGTGGATTATAAGTCGTTAAATTCATCAACCCCAAACACAAGTTTGACAATTACTCGGAAGACCTGAATTGGCGTCATTGAGCTGGTTTAACAGCCAAAGCCCCAATTTGCCAACAAGCGTTTAATGTTCTATGCTTAATACAACTGTAACACTGTTTCCCATCATCAAACCTTTAACATGTGGGAAACATTACTTTATTTTTTACTAGATGCCTAACCACTGTCGTTTTTGTTATTGGTATCACTTTTAGTCAATTAGGTATGGCATAATTAGGATAGTAAAACATCACAAGTTGGCGATTCAACTTTTAGAGCTTTTCTTTTCTTTACCCAGCTGTTTGATTTTCAATTAATTTAAGGACGCAGGCTGGCTGTCATTGATGAGTTCAAACAATGCGTTAACTGTTAATGGTTGCAGTGTTAACCACATAATTTCCCCGCTGCACTGTGTAGGCCTAGTACTACAGACATCACAAAACCTTTTACTGTTCTTCTATCACAATGTTCCCTCAATGCAAGTTGAAAAAGATATGAAGATCAAGTTGGTGTACTTTCTTTTTGATCTGATGCATAATTGGCAAAAACAATCTTCATCCTTAATATATTTGACACACCACTTTTTGCTGAACCTCAGTTCTGATGTGGTCTTCTGTAGCTACAAATTATTTTAACAATGAGATTATATAGTCTTGGTTTAACATTGTAAACCAAGTTCTTTACACAATAGCAGGGGAAAGGAATCTAATGAGACTTGCACATTTTGTTTATTTTTAATTGTCCAGTCTTGTGTTGGTTTTAGTTTTTTTTTTTATTCTTTCAAATTGTGCACAACTGTAGAGGCAGCAGGTGAGAACCTAGGATATCTAGCTGCCATCCCAAAACAAGGCTCAATTGGCTTACTGGCCACACAAAACACATTATTGAGCTTAAGTTTTATTGCCGTTTCCCCAAAGGCAGTTGTGACTCAAGGCCTCAAAGGCCTGAATGACCACTGACTGACCTTTTTAATGGTTTGGTCACCATGTGACCTTTTTGAAGCATAAAATCGGAGGTTCCCAGCCTCAGGTCATGTGATATCCTTCTTGGTTGGCGTCGGGATGGGTCACTGCTTATGACCCTAACTCCTAGTCCTAGCCACCTTGGGATTTCTCGTGTGAGAGAATGCTAGGAATTTATTATTAACGACAAAAGAAAAAAGGCAAATTTTGAGGAAGCACAGACTATGCCCCTTTGGTTTTGTACGCGTCTAGCGTTTTGGTTTTCAGGTCTTAAACTCTGCACTTCATTTTTTTCTTCGTCTGTAAAACTACAGACACAGTGAAGACAAACCCATCAGGCTACATTACAATCCACGCAATTAATAACCCGTGGCGTTGAGACAATATTTGATGTTTGGTTACAGGGAGGAGAAGTTGTCTAGTGAAATGAGTCAAAATAAATAATGCAGTAGAGTATAATTTTTGTGTGTGCGTGTTAAAATAAATATTTTCTGGTTGGGACACTGTAAATGTAATGAAGAACCAAACGGCATTGTAGATGTGCAAACACGGCGTCTTCATGTATGCATACACACAGTTTGCATCGTGTTCTATCACGCCAGTCTGGAGAGAACCATGGCATCAGTGTATGTGCTGGGTGGTGGGAATAGGTCACTTAACAGAGGTGCAATGTCCCCACTACGTTAATCGCCAGTCACAGCTGAGCGACTGTGCTTGTCGGCACAAGACCCTATGGAGGCGGCTTGCGTTGAAGCAGCAAGCAAAGCAACGCGTCTCCTCTTGCGCTGCTTAGTTACAGATCAGGACTGTCGCAGGCCAGCTATCATTACAGAAACCAAACGTCTTCTATTGCTTAAGAGCTCAAGTGTAGCTTGCCAAGCCCAACACATCCCCATCAAGGAGGACAGTGGAAAATGGAGGAACTTGTGAATGACTATGTATGCTTTGTCCCGACATTGCTGGGGCTTTGATTAAGCACTTTAAGTGTGGTCTTTAGCATTACATTTTCTTGATACACATGGGTTTATCAGGGATATGATATTGAATGGGATAAGCAGGCTAACACTAGGTAAACAGAGATTACCCAAATTAATAAAAGAGAAATGTTAAGACTCTATGCCATGCTTGTTTCCGCCTGCTGCACGGGTTCAACAAAGTAATTTGGTATGTTTTAGCAAAAGGATGGGCTAATTGTTTTAATTTGAAGGAGGAATCTTTCTCATAAGTACGACCCAGGTACAACCAATGTGTGAAATCTGCCTGTTCAGTGCGCAGGCCAAAAACGCAGCAGCACTTATTCCTTTTGCAATCTGCAACTGGCAGCCTCGGATAGAAATTATACTCACACATTACTGTTGTTGTTGTTGTTGTTGTTGAGGATGATATGAAGAAGTATGTATTCCTCTTTTTTGTTCATCGTTTCACATTCATATATAAAACATGGAATATCATTATTATGTCTCTCAAAACACAGTTCAGGCCAAATATTCCCTATTTATAAATCAGCTTGGAGAAAAGACTGTTCTTATAGGAAAATCATCTTAAGCAGTCCAACTCCCAGCCACAAGGAACATAAACCCACCTTGTATTCTTCTCCATCGTTGGTTTGATGGGAGAGCAGGTCCTTTTCCTCCAGTCTCTAATTGGCAGCACAAGTGCTAGTATTTACTGCTGGTTACAGTACCAATGGCACCGGTGCTGTACATGTGTAGAACTGGCACTGGTCAACTCATCAGTGTGTCTGTGATAACATCAAAAGTATCCCAGGAGGAAGGATGTGGTTGGACAAAACAAAATGTCCCACACTCTGCCCCCTTCCTTTTCGCCTAAAGCGTATTGGATGAGTTACAATTCAGTGGCTGCTATGTTTGTGGGATTTAGGTATTTTCCTTTAACCCATGCCGTGGTATTTTCCCTTCTCAGGTGGTGGCCGACGCCTCAAGCCAAGGAGTCACCATCACTGGAAGAAAGACCTTCAACAATTGGAACTGGCCCAACGCAGTCATATTCGCTGCAACAGTCATCACCACAATCGGTAGGTGTTTTTCCATTTCCTTTTAGACATTTAAGATGTAAGGGCAACATGCAAGATGCGTTAATTGTATTGTAATCGCTACATGTTTGCTGATCCCTTTTTTACTTTGTTCCACTGGGCCACACTCAATTTTGATATTGTTTGCCCTTTTGCCCATGCCAATCTTAACGCACCAAACAACCCATATAGATAAGATAGAAGCAGTTGCTGAGAAGCTGTAATCAAGTGTTCATTAGAAAGCTTTCTATAGCGTTGTTTTCTTTGGCTTTTATAGCCTTGCCAAATCTATTTTTGTAATTCTTTAAACAGAGGTGGAAATTCAGGTTAATAAATGAACAGTCCTGTACTTCTAGTCGACTGACTGGGTCAGTTTCACAAGTCGGATGTACATCAAACGAGTGTAGTGCTTTAGTGAAGCATAAATATGTGTGTTTTTGTTTCATGAGTAAAGTACATCCTCGTGTGACCTACAGCACATTCAACTGACTTCACACTTTGCTTTTACTTTTGAAGGCTATGGAAACATTGCCCCCAAAACATCCACAGGTCGGGTGTTCTGCATTTTCTACGGGCTGTTCGGTGTCCCGTTATGTCTGACCTGGATCAGTGAGCTGGGGAAGTTCTTTGGTGGCCGGGCCAAGCATCTGGGCCAGTCCCTGACCAAGAAAGGTCTTTCACTGGTAAGCTAAGGAGCATTTTCCACTATCACTTGTACTAGTTGCAACTCACAGGCATGTTTGTTAGTTTTTGACTGAGCTGAATATATTTCTTATGGTTTTGGTTGTCTTTTTTTCTTTTTTGCCCTCTCCCAGAGAAAGGCCCAGTTTGCCTGCACAGCAATTTTTGTTCTTTGGGGCGTCCTGATTCACCTTGTCCTCCCACCGTTTGTGTTCATGTCCCAGGAGGGTTGGACATATGTTGAAGGCTTGTACTTCTCATTCGTCACTTTGACCACAATCGGTTTTGGAGACCTAGTAGCAGGTATGTCCTCTAATTCATTCAAAATTTACTGGTTGTGTGTTATAGCAATTTTTGGCCTTGTGAGAATAAACCTGTATGGTACCAATAGAGTGATCATTAAACGTTATCATCCATAAGGAAATGAGTTGGTTATTATGATAACGATGCAGATCTCAGAACCGTGTTTTGGTTAAATATGACCATGTCAATATAAAATGTAATGAATGTTTTCCTTTTCATTGCTCCGCCAGGTGTGGACCCAAACACAGAATACCCCACACTGTACCGCTACTTCGTGGAGGTGTGGATTTACTTGGGACTGGCGTGGCTCTCGCTGTTCTTCAACTGGAAGGTGCGGATGGTGGTGGAAGCCCACAAGGCGTTGAAAAAACGCCGCAAGCGCCGCAAGCTGTCCCTCGACGAGCTCCGCCACTACAAGGAGGCCCACAAGGCTTCCCTCCGGCTGCCACCCACCCCCAACGACGTCAACATCTTCAGCTTCCTGTCCAAGAAGCAAGAGGGCTACAACGACCTGATCAAGCAGATCGGCACCAAGAAGGACGGAGACCTGAACGGCAGCGGCGGCTGCTCCCCCTCTGACATCGGCGGCGAGGGGGTATCCAAAGACATGAGCCGCTCCAAGAGCTGCAACGACGCCATGTCGTACAACGGCCACCCCATCCTCAGCCTGGAACAGTCGCCGCGGCAGAAGCGGCGCTACAGCTTCAGCGACCGCGTCACAGTGGCCTTCTCCAAGTCCAAGATTTATCTGCTGGGCTCCGACAGCGGGTTGCTGCTGACGGACGACCTGGCCGAAGGGGAGGCCGAGGCCGAGCAGGACCGGATGTACGAGAACCAGCTGGACAAGGAAGTGGACCTGGAACACGGTGGACTGCAGGGAGGCGGCAGCGGGCTGAACGGGCCGAGGAGGTGGGACTCTAAGGAGTACCAGCCCCTCACGTTCCAGAACGCAAACATCACATTCATTGACGAGGATAACTTGTTGAACAATAACCTGGAGGCAGAGGGGGAAGAGGTGGAGGATGATGACGACGCAGAGGATTATGAAGATGACGAGGGAGAAGGAGATGACTCAAAAACCAAGTTGTCTGTCACCACTTGCGATGAAAATGTTTGCGAATCGGAGACGGATTCCAAGGAGGAGCAGGGCTCCGAGTTGGACGGATTCGTGTTCACCAGCGATGAGTCTGAACACAGCCACTCCTATGAGGAGCTGGTGGAAGAATATGCAAAGGAAGATAACATGGACCTTTGACAAACAGCCTTTTCAGTGGTCCCATATTTTATATTCTTCTGTTGGATTTAAGGAAAGAAGGACAATTTCAACAGGTTTTTGTTTTGTATTATTATTATGCAGAATTACCATCTTTCATCCTAGAGACTTGTGATCCAATTATGCTGTTTTTCAAACAATGTTTTGATAGTCCAGGGCCAAGTTCTTGCCCTGGCAATGAATCAGTCTGGATGAGCACTAACTTTGAGTTTATTTATTTCATTTTTACAGTTCGAACAAATTCATGGCAACATTGAAGATGTCCTTGTTTTTATATTGGAAAATTACAGGAAAGGCAAACCTTTCGGTTGCTTTTATTGGATTGCCATTAGTTTGTCTTGATTTATATTCACCATATTGGTGCATTGCTATTTATTAAAATGAAGGAATAGTCTATTTTTCATGGCCATCATGGCTTGTATATCTCTGACATTGCACAATTCAATCAACTGACGTGGGCCGTTTAAAGTCCATTTCAGTTTAGATTATCTTTCAAAAACCTGAGCCAACTAAATATCTATAAATGAAGGGCTAAGGGAGCCATAATTGTTTTCTTATTTATAGCTGGGTTTTGCCAAAAACAAATCCCTGCTTTTCATTTAAACTAGTCTTAACATGAGCAAGAATGTCTTGGTGTCGATTTGAGAGTTGTACAGCTAATCAAAATGTATATGCAAAGTGTTTGACGCGAGCTGCCTTGTTTGTTGTGGTGACTCCACTACCATGAACGGTTATTTTAGAGCCACAACATACCCCAGTAGAAAATGAGATCCTGCATAGGAATTGTAACCCCTTGTCATTTATTGTAAGATCACCTTGGAATACTCCAGTCTATCTTTATTTTTTAATTTATTTTTGGTAGTTGTTAGTAGTTGACAAAAGTCGCACAACTTTCTTTGACGAAACTGTATTTTCCATGGCTGCGTGTCTGTTTGCGTACCCTCCATCATGGGGACACATTTAAAAAGGTTGCAGCCCCTTGCACTCACAGCTACACCCGTTTGCTTTGTGTTTGCCATGTCAATATTGTCTGGATCGGTAGCACTGCCGTAGTTGTACTTGAGAAGCAACCTTGGCGCTCCTTATTGGTTTTCGGGGGTCTTGTCCTGACATGATTGATCTAAACGCATCATATGTTGGTTATGCCAGGGTCAACCTGCAGCCGATCAATACTCTCTTGACGTCAGGTATCATGGTGGCTTTCGGTTTCCTTTTTTGCTCTCCAGTACCAATAAAGGAGAACTCCGGGGAATTTTGTCAACTCAGAAAACGAGTTTGACCTCAGCCTCCTGCCCATAAAAACATGGCAAACTTCAAACAGTGTTACACCTCAAAGTAGTTTGGCAGGTCTGTGTAATTTTTCACAGGCCTGCATAGGATTCACCACCAGTTTCAAATGTGCGTAGCAATCAATGTAATTAATATGCTGAACTGAAGTGTAGTGTTGATTATGCAGATTACGTACGTACCTATACTTGGAATGTCTTAATTTTCAACTAATGACTCGTGCTTGTTATGGATTTTTCTTTAATTTGATATTTGTCCATTGTGTTTAACAAACTCCACCGTATTGTCCTTTTTTATGACTAAGTTATTCACTTTGTATTTTTTTGTATATACAATCCCAGCAAAATGTATATTTTTCAAATAAACAATATTAAGACAAATAATTGAGGTCAGTGCTTTTTCTTGCTACAGATGGTATGATAAAGGCAATTTAATACACTTAAGCTATGGAAAGGTATTGGTGTTTTGAACGACTGGGATATTATCTTCGGTTTTTCCCTTTTTGGTGAAACTTACAAATGTAGCACTGAATTAACGATACAAAAAGACTGACTGACAATCATGACATTTGCTGAGCTGGCATGTTACAGTATGCAGCATAACTTATAACAAAAAAAATGGGATGTGTATCTGACTTTCATAACACCATTTGTCAGTCCATTCAGCAGCAAACAATCAGGTGGTTATGGTTTTGCAAGGAATGGGACAAAGATGGAATATTACTGATACAATCAAAAGTTTGATCTTGTCTCAGATCATTAACATACTCGTCTGCTCAACATTCACGTAGAAATTGCAAGGCAGAAAACCTTGTTTTTACAATTCTGTTTTTGTTGGAAGATTGGCGAATGTTTCTAAATAACAGAAAACAGGTTTACTATTTACATTTCTTGTTCAACTGAGAAGGCAGAAGATTAGATCTTGCATACCAACCAATTGTTGCCTTAGACAGAATGTTCACCACTGTCTGAATGAATCTAGCTACACTACCTATCCATGGGTTAACGCTGAACTAAAAATACACCACCCCTGCTTTTTTTCAATCACATTGATAAGCTCCTTTAAGCACTGTTTGAAAATAAGCGGAAAATAGACTCTAGTAGCTACAAAGAAAGGATGAGCTTGAGGATTATGTAAAAGTGCTTTGGGGGCCTGGAAAGTGAATGAAATGTTATTGATTTGCTAGACAGCCCTACACAGGCCTCTGTTGCATTGTTCAGTGTAGAGGCGGTAACTGATGGTGGTTACTGAATCAAAGCGGAGAACGCTTCGGGTGGCAGTATGCTTAAGACTCGTGGAAAATGTGTTTGGTTGCCGTGGTATTTTCCCTCTCACACAGAAATGCACCCTCTTTGAACGACCTCAACACTACCATGAATAAAACTCTGTAATTAACGACAGCAGAATTAATGAACTAGCACATGAGAATGTGTTGTTTTTGTGTTATTAAGCACAATTATAATATATACTGCTCAAAAAAATAAAGGGAACACTTAAACAACACAATGTAACTCCAAGTGTTCCCTTTATTTTTTTGAGCAGTATATTTCATTCATATTGGAGTTTTGTTAAAACTTGAATGATATACCTTTTTGTGTCCGGAGATAATCCTTTCAGCAATGTTGGATCTCAATCTGTCATGACTTCAAAACTGTGAACAGAAAAGAGGTCACGGTAAAGGTAAAGATGATTTACTAATAGAATCTGACACAATTTGTCTTGATTTCCATTTGAAATAGTACCATTCTCCTGGCAACCGCCAAACCCCGACTCGTCCATCGGATTGCCAGACAGAGAAGCTTGATTGGTCACTCCAGAGAACATGTCTCCACTGCTCTAGTGTCCAGTGGCGGTGTGCTTTACACCACTGCATCCGACGTTTTGCATTGCACTTGGTGATATAAGGCTTGGATGCAGCTGCTCGGCCATGGAAACCCATTCCATGCTATTGACTCTGCAGAAAGTTGGTGACTTCTGAGCACTGTGCGCCTCAGCGTGAGTTGACCCCGCTCTGTGAGTTTACGTGGCCTTCCACTTCGTGGCTGAGTTTCTGTTGTTCCCAATTGCTTCCACTTTGTTATAATACCACTAACAGTTGACCGTGGAATATATAGTAGTGAGGAAATTTCCCGAATGGACTTATTGCACAGGTGGCAACCTATCACGGTACCACGCTTGAATTCACTGAGCTCCTGAGAGCGACCCATTCTTTCACAAATGAATGTAGAAGCAGTCTGCATGCCTAGGTGCTTGATTTTATACACCTGTGGCCATGGAAGTGTTTGGAACACCTGAATTCAATGATTCGGAGGGGTGTCCCAATACTTTTGGCAATATAGTGTAGTCCCTGTCACAAGAGCCTAAGAATAACCCCTATACAAGTTCACGATGCTGTCACAAATGAAAAGGAGCAGGGGATGGGAGTCACGAACTCCGGACCAAGTGGCACAACATGGCCATTGATTGCGGAGGCAATACCCCAGCAGCGTCACACACTGTGAATCCTGTCCTCCATCCACACGATGTGAAGCCCATCCTAGATGGTCTTCACCGTTCTCTTGGAAGAAATATGGATGACCACGACTTTTATTCTTATTGATGTGTTTTAAAGTGGAGCCCAACATATTAGACCACCATCTGTATAATGTAGCATGAGTGTACTGTCAAGCTTGTTTTGTCAACATCTTGAAGGAAAAATGTACAAAAGTCATTAGGGAGAGAGAGAGAGAGAGAGAGAGAGAGAGAGAGAGAGAGAGAGAGAGAGAGAGAGAGAGAGAGAGAGAGAGAGAGAGAGAGAGAGAGAGAGAGAGAGAGAGAGAGAGAGAGAGAGAGAGAGAGAGAGAGAGAGAATTAACCTGCTGATGGCTTGCATAACTTGGAACATTTTGCTCCAAATATAAGTGTTTTATTTCAGGTCATCAAGTAGGTAACAGGTAAACAAAATGGACTATTGGACTTAAGCTGTTCTGTTCTGCATGCTCATGAGATAATGTTTTGTCAAAGCCTTTCACATTGAGTCAGAATTGCCCTTATCATCACTTTCACTAGTCATAGCACATGTAACAATGTTGTCAAAATTGAAAACAGAATGTGGTATGATGACATAAAACCATAGATGTAGCATAACAGGCCTACAAAAGTACAGATCAATTGTTTTAAATGTTAGAGATCCTTGGACCTCTTATGACATAGATTGTAAAAGATGTGTAGTATGTTGAGGGTGTTTCACAAAGCCTGTGTTGTTTTCCCAAAACGTGTTTAAAAAAAGAGGCCCTTGTTTGCACAAGAGACTAGTTTGTTGAAGTGTGATGAGTTAACTGAATGCATTTCCTGTGGGTGTGGGTGTGTGTGGGTGTGCGAATGTTAGTGTGTGTGTGTGTGTGTGTGTGTGTGTGTGTGTGTGTGTGTGTGTGTGTGTGTGTGTGTGTGTGTGTGTGTGTGTGTGAGAGAGAATGTGCTGCACCTTCTGTATGTGGTTTGGCTGATGAAGCAAGCAAAACAAGCTCTGAAACAAGTGATTACACGAGACAGTAATTCCTTTTCGACAGTTTGACTCTGCTCGAACTAAAGAGTATTTGTGAAGAGACTACGACAAGATCGGTCATTGATAGGCTTGTACTAGTTAACTACAATTACAAAATCGGTGTGTGTTCTCATTAACCCGCTGCCCAAACGTAACAGTCCAAAGCCTCATATTATCTGTACTTTAAAATCCCATGTGCAGTTTTTCTACATGCTCAATGATTTTGCACATTGTGACGTTCATTAATAATTTCAGTAGGCATCAGAATGGAACACCTGTGCTCGGACAAAAGTTAAACAACAACGACGCTCAAGGTGCCCGGGCAGGCGTAGAGTCTGCTGACTTCCAATGGTCAGCATTTGAATGGATATTTATAAACTTCCGCCCTAACACCCTTTTGTGTTGTGAGCCTAGGACGCATCTACGCACGGACAAAATGATGCAAGCTTACTTCCTTGTCAACAAAGGAAGAGTGGGAACCAGATGCGGAGCGGCACAACAACAAGTCCCTGGGCAGGGGTTTAGCAGAGGAAACCTTTAGCCTAAAGGATCCAAGGCCCCCTCTAGCACCCAATTGTTTCCTGAATTTCTTTGTCCAGCCTTCCAAAACGGAAACTTTTGGGCACCCCCCAGAGTGTGGCGTGCTTGTGTGTGTGTTTTAACGTGTGTGTGTTTTAACGTGTGTGTGTGTGTGTGTGTGTGTGCGTGCGTGCGTATGTGTGTGTGTGTGTGTGTGAGAGAGAGTGTGTGTGTGTGTGTGTGTGTGTGTGTGTGTGTGTGTGCGTGTGTGAGCGTGTGTCTGTGTGTTTGTGTGTGTGTGTGTGGGTGTGAGCATGTGCGTGGAAGTGTGTGAGCGTGCGTGTGTGTGTGTGAGAAGATAGGATGTTGAGGTGAGGGCACGCTGGCACACATCTTTACAGTGTGTAAGAAAGGATGGGAACCAAGGCGAGTGCAGGAGATTATAGTTTGTTTAGAGTGCGTACGGTTCATAGAGGATACACATTGGTTTTGTTTTGACCTTAACAATATCAGACCCCATCCATGTAATTTTATATTGGGCCAAGACTAAAATAGTACAGGCCATCAGAACAAATGCTTTTATTCCAGCCTCCCCAAAGAATAACGTATATTACTGTGTGCTGGCAGGCTTCGGTGTGAAGTAATGGATAGAAACGGAATAAGAAAATTACTTATGGTAGTATAAATGTCAGGCTCTCTTTCTTGTTCTCTGCATTAGACAGTACATGCCAAGCTATAGGAACATTTTCTATCAAGATTTTCGAGTTGAGCTGCTTATCTTAATGTAATAATGTGTGATAGCTGAGTGAATTAATATTTTAATATTTAATTAAAAAAAATTAGGCAAGATACGTAATTAGACAAATGTAAAACTTTAACTTTAAAAAACTTTAAAAACGCCCCCTAGTGAACTTAAAACAATGCCTCATTTAAAAAAATACCTCATAAAAAATACCTATATATACATATTAAATATATATATATAAAATTATAAAAAAAATATATATATAATAAAAATAAAATATATATAAATAAATACCTCATTTTGTATATATCTCTCTCTATGTATATATATTACCTACCTACCCTATACCTTCCATAATCATATGAATAAAAGTCCAATACGATGGCTTCTTCTTATAACGTGTGATATTAGCATATCAGAAACAGACGATTTTACAAATATTTGTAACTTCTTTGCTTTGTGATGGCCTTTACTTTGAAAGCTAAATATCCTAACCCGGAAATACATCGTGTGCTAAAAATGCGAACGATGTGTCATCAACAAAGCGTAAGATAAGGGTGGGATTTATAATATTTAGAAATCTAGGGACAAATCCAACGTACTAATACATTTCTAAGCTTTCCATAGAATAAAGTCAGAGGTAAGGACTTGATGAAGGAGCTGTCATAAAAAAGCTGGGTGTCTGGACTTGCAGAGATACTCCTTCTACTGTTGCTGTTGTTAGCACACAGGCTAACTGGTGAGCTGTGTTTTTCCCTGTCCATCTGGGTCAGGAAGGGACGGGACAGAAATGTCCTGCTGCTTGTTGGAGTTCTGTCGTGTCCAGGATCTCAAAACTGTCAGAGAGTTTTTATTCCAAAACCAGAAACCCGAACCACCGGAGGATAACACTCAAACTGGTAAAAGTGTTTATGGTTGTCTTGCTACAAGTGAATAGTTGGATAAGTTGTTTTTATTTACAAGAAACCTGTAAACATGTACTTAATACCATCAATGTGTATCTCTATATTGTAAGCATACTAACAAGAAACCAGGTAAACATTGCAATATTTGGGATTATATTTCTGTACCAGCCTTCCTGACAACGAGATGTGAGAATGTGAGAGGATTCGGAAATGGGTGACATGTTATATTGATGGACATCCTATGTATTGAATATCTCAAGTGCAAGAGCCTGCATATGCATGCATGCACACCCTATTAAACGGATGAACTTCAGTGTTCTTTCGCTTGGGCATATGTTCAATAATTGAACCTTATACAGCAGTAACCTGTGTATTATGCTGTTCAGTGAAGGACATGTGGTGTAAAGGGTATTTCTATGGGCGTGTATCAGATGATGGCTTAACTGAAAGGTGAGTGAGGGAAGAGAGCCACAATAGAAGCCAAAGCTCCGCCCTGCAGTACCAGCAAGGAATAAGGAGGAGGAGAAGAGAGGTGTGGGGGTAGAGAATGTTCTGCCCTTTATAGAATGAGTCATCCCACATCAGGCACCTGAACAGATAACCACACAACGCTTCAGTACAACTGAATGTGTTTACTCACTGTCACAGAAAGACCAAAATACACTTGGACATGACACCCGAAGTAACAGGAATAGGTAACTCAAGGCTACCTTTTACCTTTTACCTTTTATTCACATAACTCTGTACCCACACACACACCCCACCCAGTAAAAAAAAACACATTCTCAAAAATCATAGCAGCAAGCTCTCTGCCCCCCTGTCAAATGCGCAGCTAGTTTTGTAGCTTCCTTCTTCGCCCCCACCTTAACACCACCTCTATCTTCTTTTCCACAGTCACCACTACCACTATCAGCAACCTAATGCATTGTGTGTTGTTTCTTTCTATTCCCCAGCAGAGAATGAGCTTTCGTGGGACACTTCGGACTGGGAGTCGGCCTGGGATCACCCCGAGGAGCCAAAGGGAGATGGCAATACCGTCTCGACGGTGTGTGCTGTTTTGGATGTATTTCGCACTCCCCTGTTCCTACATGTCTATATCCTGTGGCAGATGCATCAAAGTAGAGGCAGGAGTCTGCCATGCCCTGCAGATACACTACAGGCATCCTCTCATTCTCTCTTCTCTGTTAAAGCATCTGTGTCTTTTTGGCTGGGCCTCATTGAGAACATTGGTTTACATATATTGCCTTCTGAGTTTTAGTCCAGATGGTTGCCCTACCGACCATTTTCTCAGGCTCTTGTGTCATCAGTACAACTGTATTATGTATCTGCTGAATGTGGCCTCACTAGCCTGTTAAAGACGTTGACTTGACTATGACATTCAGTTACATTGAATGATCTCAATAACAATCGAGCAAACCAAACAATTTCTTGTAAAACAACTTATGTTCTGATGCTGCACTCTGATTGTATAGTTTGACTGTCTCAGGCAGCCTACCTATAAAAGTTGCTTTGGATTAAAGCATCTGCTAGTTGTCCACATAAAATAATCAGTGGTTCCCCGCATGGTGTTGGCTCCCACTCTGGTGTGCAGGTGGAGGAGGACAGTGTGGGGCAGACCGCTCCCTGGCTGCAGGACTGCGTTGTGGCGTTGTCGCCCTGCTCAGACCTGCTGGTGGTGGCCCGCGACCACAGGGCTGTCTTCCTCACAGGTCTTCCGTGGCGGAGAGAAAGACACGCACACACACACACACACACACACACACACACACACACACACACACACACACACACACACACACACACACACACACACACACACACACACACACACACACACACACACACACACACACATACGAACGCACGCATATATATACACACACACACACACACACATTTGATTAACCTTTACACCACATTCCCACAGAGGCACATATGCAAATATGGCCAACACCCAGACGATCCATAAAAGCACATATAGCCTTTCCTATAACATGCAAATTAGTCACACCACATATGTACAGCCATTCTCTTTCTCTCTCTCTCTCTCTCTCTCTCTCTCTCTCTCTCTCTCTCTCTCTCTCTCTCTCTCTCTCTCTCTCTCTCTCTCTCTCTCTCTCTCTCTCTCTCATATGGAGCGATTTGTTTTCCTGTTCCTCTAGCTAAGTGGCGTTCAGGAGACAGTGGCCGGGAGGAGATGACACTGGCCGTCTCCTGGAGTGGAACCCTCAGCACTGAGGACGGGTCAGAGAAGAGATATTCTTATTATTATTTTTCTTCTTCTTCTTCAGTCCATAAAGCATCACTTGTGTGTATTGGATTTCTTAAAAAACAAAACAAATACAATTTTGATCTTGAACCACAAATTAAAGATGTACAAAAACAAAACACAAACATAAACTGTAATAGAAGATGTGTGTTTAATTGTAGTGCATTGACGTGGAACTTGAAATTGAGCTTTACTATTTTAAAACACTTAATAGGAAGCACCATTACTAACTGTGATCATGTGGTTGGCACACACACTTCCTGTGGTTGTGACCCTAACCTCACGCTAACATTTTTCCTGCTGTCTGGGTCTGTTGTATTTATAGGGAGTGTGTCAGCAGTGTCATCTGCATACCCCTGGCCAGCCAGAAGAGGTAAGGTGTGTGTGTACGTGTGTGTTCATAATATCATGTGTCACAAAAGCGTGATAAATACACCTGTATATTACATTTCGATTTGTGTACTTGTCTCCCTGTAATATTGGTGTGTATGTGTTTTTGTGTGTGTGTAGAAGCTCAACTGGACGACCTGATTGGACCTGCGTAGTTGTGGGATTCTCCTCAGGTTATGTTCGCTTCTACACAGAGGTATACCAATCATAAAGTCATGTGTAATATATTGGGAATATAATACATAAATGTGTTGTGTATGCACCCAACATATGTTGTATATAGTACAGTATTGGCGCTCTTTACATAGACGGTGAGTTGTTAAGTGAGTGCGGTTGTCTAATCCACAATACTGTGCGCTGGTGTGTGGTCAGTACGGGGTCCTGCTCCTCTCTCAGCTGCTGAATGAAGACCCCGTGCTGAGACTCAAGTGTCGCACGTACGAGATCCCCCGTCACCCGGGCGTCACGGAGCAGGTGGGACAACACTCAGACACTCACTCACTGTCTCTCTCTCTCTCACTCACACACACACACACACACACACACACACACACACACACACACACACACACACACACACACACACACACACACACACACACACACACACACACACACACACACACACACGTGAATCGGATTTGGATTGTTGAGCTACATATCCCACGTGGATCCTGCTAGCTTGGAGGCTAACTCACCACGTAGGCCGTGTTTCCTCCACAGCACGAGGAGCTCAGCATCCTCTACCCCGCTGCCCTGGTCACCATTGACGGCTTCAGCCTCTACCAGTCTCTACGCGCCTGCAGGAACCAGGTGGCGAGAGGTAGTGTTGCGGCGGCGGCATTGGAGATGACCGACATCGTATAGGTCTACATTGAGGGTTGTGAGAGTATGAGGACAGTTGAAGTGTTTTTCACAACATGTTAATGGAATGGGGCCTTCTTCACTTGCTGGCTGGGTGGACAGTGGTTGCCACGAGAGACACGGACACTGAGAAAATAACTGATTCTACAAACGACTACAAAGTATGTGTGCCAAATTCAAGACATTGCCAAATCCACAGGTTCTAAATGCCTGCATTTTCATTGTTACATAAGGTAATGCATATGCAATATGCATGTAGATAAAATAGCAATGAGATAAGTTTGGTTCACTCATAGCACTACATCAAGGATAGACCTAGAGGTGAAGCCTGAGCTATGTTAGTGACTGATAGGACCGTTGTTCAACCATTCTTTCCCTCTCTCTCTCTCTCGCTCTTGCTCTCGCTCGCTCTCTCTCTCTTACTCTCTCCCACTCCTCCCCCAATCCCAGCGGCAGCAGCGGGCAGCGACTCCATACAGCCCCCTCCCCTGGCCTACAAGAAGTGGGGGCTGCAGGACATGGATGCCATCGTGGACCACAGCAGTGTGGGTGAGAAGTGGGGGATGAAAATGAATGGCAATTTATAATAGCCTTGGGGGAAGAATGCAGAGTGAACATGGATAATGTACGGAAGAAGGAATATATTATTGTTGACAAGCCAGGGATGATTAGATGATCTTGAATGACTTGTCTTTGTTGTGCCTTCTGGCAATGACGTGTCAAATTTATTTGTAGGTTCGATCCCCGAAAAGGTGGAGCAGTGTTTTTAGTCACGTATTAGTCAAGTCAAAAGTCTTTATCAGAAGGGATATCTATTAATACTTTCCCAGTGGGAAACTTGGCTCTTCCAAGCAGGAAGGAAGGAAGAACAGATGCCCAATTTTGATGAGAGGAGGAGAGGGACGTCAGCAACAGAGGGTGGTTTTGCGTAACTAAAAGGATATGACGGGGACACGCAGGGGAAAATTTACATGCAATACACGTACAGATGGGTGGATGTGTAGCCAATGTTGTACCAAAAAGGGACGTGAGATATGCCTTCTCCTTCATTCACTGACTCACCTATCTCTCTCTCAACTCCTTCATCTCTCCATCCCCCCCCCACTCAGGCATCATGACCCTGTGTGTGTTCGACCAGATGAAGAACGCCTCCACCCTGGGGGGCTTCCACGCCACGGTGAAGGGCAGCCCCCCCGCTATGAGTCAGTACATCACAGTAGGGGGAGGGCCTTACACGGGCTTCTACTACGCCATAGAGGTATTACTCACTGGACGCCAAGGCAGGGTTTATAGATATAGACACAGGAGAGACACACAAGTGGTCAGTTGAAATTAACACTGAAGTGAAAGGGGAAGAGTCAAAGCAAGGCTTGTAACACAGACAATGAAAAGGATTCAGATTTTAATGCCATGCGGCTATTTCGGCAAGCACAATTCATGGGGCGACATAGCGTGTAAGAAATTGAGAGGACTGGAAATGTTGGTGGTTTGATTATACTTGGTGTGAGGGATGTGCGTTTTTGAGAAAAGCCATCCCCCCCACACACACATTTTTGGGATAATTCAGTTTCAGACAGTCAAATTAATTGAAATGTGTATTTTGTATATTATATTCATCATCTTGTGATTGTATCTGCATAGTGATGTGTGGTGGTGTGGAGCTGAGTGTGCTGCTGACCAGTGTTTGTGTGTGTGTTTCTCTCTCTCCCGTCTCTCTGTACAGGGGAGCTCCCAGCCTCTGCTGTCGCACGTAGCTCTGGCTGTGGCCAGCAAACTCACCTCCGCTCTCTTCAGCGCTGCAAGGTGTGTGAGGGGGTTTGTGTGTGTGTGTGTGTGTGTGTGCGCTTTTTACAAGCGCACCATCTCATCATTGAGGAGACACTTCGGAGTCGTTGTAAGCTGCTGTTTTGTTATCGCGCTAGCACTGCAACATGTTCAGCCAAACCCCAGGCAACCCGATCAATACCTGCTTCCGATCCATAGCTCTTGAGCTATAGCCTCCCGCTGCACCCATTCCACCATCAGCCTGTGTTTTCAACTCACGGTGTCTTTATTCATTTTAGCGGATGCCAACTTTCAATGTCCTTTTTTTTAATGGCATGGATTTACTTCTATCTGCTCTATCTCTGCCGTTGACAGTATGACAATTATTTTCTCTCTCTCTCTCTCTCTCTCTCTCTCTTTATCCATCTCTCTTCCTCTCTCTCTTTATCCATCTCTCTTCCTCTCGCTCTCTTATCCAGTCTCAATTTCTATCTCAAGATGCTTTATTGGCAAGACTAGTTGACAAATAGTACTAGCCAACTCTCTTTCTCTCTCCCTTGTCTCTCAGTGGGTGGTTAGGGTGGAAGAACAAGAGCGAGGAGGAGCCAGCCCAGAAGCAGAAGCCCAAGGTGGAGCCGGCCACACCCATGGCTGTCAGGTGGCCTCTCTTAACCAATCAATCAGCCCACCAATTCTTACCCTCTCTCCAAAAACATCCCCAGACAGACACCACTCAGAGTTGCAGATGAACAATGTTGGATAGATAGATAGATAAATAGATAGATTGGATATTGACTAGATATTTGCAGCTTTTAACTTTAATTGCACCATAAATATTCATTTCAGTGAACGTTTTGTTGACTAGTAAAATAAACCCAAACCTTGATTTACACGCATCTGTTTCACACAAGGTTCGGTCTCCCAGACTCCCGTCGCCATGGCGAGTCCATCTGCCTGTCACCGTGCAACACGCTGGCCGGCGTGACGGACGACTTTGGGCGTGTCACGCTGCTGGACGTGGCCCGCGGCATAGCCATCCGCATGTGGAAGGGTGAGGAGGGGGAGGGAGGGCGGGGGGCTTCACAGCATTTTGTTGATTCGCTCCTTCAAATGTTCACTTAGGATCAACAATGTGCCACCTCCCCTCCCGCCTCTCCGCACAGTATTATTATTGTTGTTATGGTCCCTCAGTCAGGGCGGAAATAATTGCATCAGAAGGGGTGATTCCAGCATCATAGAAGACAGGTCCTCCCCGGTATCTAGTCGATGTGTGTATTAGTACAACCCTGAGGAGCTCTTGAGGAGGGATATGTGCTTTCTGTGTCCATGGTTACAGCGGAAACAAGCAGCAGGACTCCCAGTGATGACATGTTCCACCACGTAGTTCATTCAGTTATCCAGGGCGGGCTGATCACATTGTTATTAATGTAGCGTTTCCTTCATGGTTATTGTTCCCAGGTTACCGTGACGCCCAGCTGGGCTGGGTGCAGGTCTCGGAGGGGCGGGGCGACAGGGAGTCCTCCCCCTCGGCGCCCCTCCCCCGGCGACACGCCCAGTTCCTGGTCATCTACGCCCCGCGCAGGGGGATCCTGGAGGTGTGGGGCACGCAGCAGGGACCCCGCGTGGGCGCCTTCACCGTGGGCAAACACTGCAGGTACACACACACACACACACACACACACACACACACACACACACACACACACACACACACACACACACACACACACACACACACACACACACACACAGGCCAGACACGCACACTCACCTAGGCCAGACACACACACACACACTCACACACACACCTAGGCCAGACACACACACACACACACACACACACACACACACACGTAGGCTAGACACACACACACACACACACACACACTCACACAGGCCAATAAACGCCTGCTTAGATGTGTGCTTTCTTAATGGTACACAAAATTTCATGCGCAAATGCGGACAAAGCATGTGGAATTTCGTGTGCCTATGTGTACGTGTTAACACGTTCACATAGGCACACGAAAGTTCGTGTGCCAAAGGGTACGTGTTAACGTGTACACTTAGGCACACAAAAGTTCACATACTTTTTGGTATCGATCACAAATATGACATAGAGGGCAGTCATTAGTAGAAGTAGTCATTTCTTGGCCAATAACCAAATGATGATCCGCGATTTATGTCGTTTCATTTGACCCGAGACCGACCGCCTTTTCAGCGATATCATACATGGAGATAAGCTTCTCGTGGCCCTCGTAGATGAGAGCACACAATAGCCTACTTTTTATTTCCTGTTAAAAGTGTGACACGCCCATTCAAAGCACCGTACGGTTGTATGAGTTTACTCTAGCTGTGTGAGGATGAACCGGCAAAACGAGCCAGAGAAGTTGAACAAAATGCAATCGCAACTATTGCTCATGTAATGAAAACTAACAGAAGAAATGCCTGCCTCGACGTCCGTATCATGTCGCTGAACATGCTGTCAGTCTTGGGTAATTGGAAACGAAGACGAGCACTGACCATCATTTGGTTTTTGGCCAAGAAATGACCTCTACGTCGTATTTGTGACCAAAAAGTCGCAAATTTGACGTGCTTTGTGTTAAATTTTGTGTACCATTAAGAAAGCACACCTCAAAGCAGGCGTACATACACGCACACGCACTCACACAGGCCAATAAACACTCACACATGCCAATAAACACACACACACACACACACACACGTACATGCCAGACACACACACACACACACACACAAACACACATAGGCCAGACACACACAGACACTGCCACACTTACACACAGTCATACACACTTACACACACACACACACACACACACACACACACACACACACACACGTACAGGCTAGACACAAAGAGATAAAATACTAACACACACTGACACTGTGGGTGCGCGTGCGTTTATTTGTGTACTCTGTTCACATGCATCTGTGTGCGTGTTTGTGTATATGTTTATTTGTGTACTCTACTCTGTTCACATGTGCATCCGTGTGTGTGTGTTTTTTTGTTTCTTTGTGTGTTTGCCTATGTTTGCATGTGCTCTTGTGTGCTCCCTGTCTTCGTCTCCCCTGCAGGCTGCTGTATGCTGGCTATCGTCTGATGGGGGTGAACAGCGTGACCAGCCAGGGCTGGCAGCTCCACACCCAGCAGGTGTGTCTACTGGACCCTGCCAGCGGAGCCCTGAGGACCATCACCGTGCCCTTCCACCTGGCCCTCAGGTCAGCACATAGCCCCAACCCCATTGCGTTCTTTACCTTATTGTGATGCCAATAATACTAAAAGTACTGATATACGTAAATTCTCTTTTGTGCCATTTGCAATGAATGTGCTTGCACATGATCTTGCATGCACACTTGTTTTTTCCTCTGTGTCAACACTACTGCATCTACCATCAGTTTTTATCTGTTTTTTTATTTTTATCCAGGTTTGTATAATATTTGAATCAATCTTCCTCTGTTGATTGTCTTGCCCTGCTGCCAAGTGAGTTTCCCTCACGGCACAATAGAGGTGAGCTAAACTGAACTACAACCCTCCCTTGCAGTGACAAGAAGAGCGAGCGGGCCAAAGACATGCACCTGCTCAAGAGGCTGACCACCATACTGAGGAGCCGAGAGGTGGAGCCAGGTACAACAACCGTATCACAGACATTATACCTTGTTTATTATATTAAACCATTACAATTGTTTACCTGCCCTGTCCATGTCAACCCGTATCAGATATCCTGGAGAGCGAGGCCAAGAGTGTGCTGCTGGATATTAAACACCCAGCCATTAAGAAGCAGGTGATAATACACACACACACGCTCCATTACATATTACCTAATCACTGAGTCTTCTTAGCCAATCAAATGGTATGATACCCTAAATGGGGAGTGGTAAAAAAAAAGAAAAAAAGCGAATGACTTTCCTCGCCTTCCTGTATGCAGGCGCTGGAGTCTCTGCTGGCCAATAAGAAGGCTCCTGTCTGGTGTCTGACTGGTGTCACTCGAGCCTTGCACGACAGTCTCAAGGCGCAAGGTACATTCTGGGAGAGTACCAGAGGTGCATGTGAAGGTGTCAATCACATTTACATCTCTTAAGCTGATGCTTTGACCCAAAGTGACTTACAAGTAAGCTTGAAAACAATCGCAGTGCACTTTAAGCCATTCCAGACCAGGGAAATGTCTATATCCTGGAAAAGCCTTTTATAGTGTACAAAGACAAGATGAAGGCCAGTTATTTTAAATCCTGAGCCATCTGATTTGTATGCCTCTTATTCTTTGGTAGTCCTTCCCTATCATTGCTCCCATGAGCATCTCATGACCCTGTATACGAAAGTATCCCAGTCATGCGCAGAGGTTTCTTATGTTTCTCTTTCATTTTGTCGTCTTAATCCTATCCTACTTCAAAGTGTAAACATGTTTACCTTGGCCCACATCAAATAAAAGGCAGCCTGGAAATAACTCTGGGCACTGGAGGCTAGGCGAGGCCTGTGAAGTGTCATCCTGAAATGGTTTCTCCTCAGTAGAACGTATTGTATATTGTAGGGATATGTGATGTGTGTGAACGTCAGTCAAATAAATTAAAATCTATCCCTTTGGCTCTACTGCAGCCTTTGAATGCAGTGTTGGGTATTTTCTCTTGATCTTTCAAAGTGTGCGTGTCTGTGTGTGTGTCCGTTTGTGTGTGTCTGCGTGTGTCTGAGTGTGTCCATTTGTGTGTGTGTGGCCATGTGTGTGTCTGCGTGTGTGTGTTCCCCTGTAGACCCAGAGGCTGTGGATGAGGCGCTGCTCCAGCTCTGCTCCTCGCAGCTCAAGCTGCTGACGCTCTACACAGACATCCAGCAGCTGCACTCTGCTGAAGACACACAGCCAGGCCCTGCAGACGTGAGAAACACTCTCACTCACTCACTCACTCAGTCACACACACACACACTTGTTTACATTGATGTTCATGCCATTCAAACACATTCAGCTTTTATTGCAGGGCTGTCTCTTATCCAAAGCATTTGCATACCGGCCCTAGCTGACCTTTTTATCTCTCTCTCACTCTCACTCTCACTCTCTCTCACACACACACACACACACACACACACACACACACACACACACACAGTTGGCCTCTGCGGTGGGTGTGGGGGAGGAGCTGTTGCGCGTGGACCCCGCTCTGCGGCGCTACGCCCAGCTGGCCTCACGGCCAAGCGTCTCCTTCGCCCAGGACTCCCCAGACGCGCCGCTGCCCGCGCGCACCTTCCTGTCTCAGCTGGAGTGCGGTGAGGGCGGGGAGGTGGTGGTGGTCCGCTCCGGAGACGAGGCGTGGAACCGGCTAGGTGACCACAACACACACACACACACACACACACACACACACACACACACAGTCTCACACACCTCCCCCTCCTGATGACAAGCAGCATGAGTCCACCATTCAAAAGTGGTTTCATTAAAGTTCCCTTAAATGCTAGAGTAGGCAATTTAGAGCAACCAGCCGGAGTATGCTAGATTTTCAAAGTATCTAACTGAATAAATCCCAGCTCTCCCTTCAGGTCTCCCTCCAAAGCCACTCCCCCAAAACACTAGACTAGCTCGCTAACTTTAGCAATATGTTTTTACGCCAACTAAGAGCAACCCATTAGGAGAAATCAAGTCACTGTGTTTTCTATAACTAGGTCATCACTATTGCCATAGCAACTCAACTTCCACCATCCTGTAGGGACACAATGCAGCTAACTTGAAGAAGATATCTGATGACCATCAAAGGTCACCAGTGCAGTATGCAGGAGACTCAACTGTGTGTGTGTGTGTGTGTGTGTGTGTGGTCTCCTTGCAGGGAGCTTCCTGTTTTGGGGCTGTCTGACGGGAGAGAGCCCCATCCACAGGGTGTGCAACAAGCTGGAGCTGGCTGGCATCAGTCCACAGCAGCTCCTGGTGAGTAGGGTGGGCTTTGTGATCACTGGGGGGGGGGGGGGGGGCTGGGTTGAGTCATCAGGGCCAGTGGATATGACTGCATGGGATGGCTTGTACAGTAGTTTGCCTATACTGACAGAATGTCTTCCCAAAAATGTTGACTACACTGCAATGGTGCATCGATTTTTGATGGCATTGGATGGATCTCTCTCTCTCTCTCTCTCTCTCTCTCTCTCTCTCTCTCTCTCTCTCTCTCTCTCTCTCTCTCTCTCTCTCTCTCTCTCTCTCTCTCTCTCTCTCTCTCTCTCTCTCTCTCTCTCTCTCTCTCTCTCTCTCTCTCTCTCTCTCTCTCTCTCTCTCTCTCTCTCTCTCGCTCACTCTCGCTCTCTCTCTCTAGTCTCTGTTGCTCAGTGTGTGGCTGCACAGGGAGAAGGAGGTGATTATGAAGCCAGAGGACATCGTTAGGAACTTCCACACACTGCTCATCGCCCTTAGCAATATGAAAGGTGGGGCCAAGTGTGTGTGTGTGTGCCTTTTTTTTTTTTCTTTGCATGTTGGTATATATATGAGTCTGTGTCTTTGGAGAGTTGTGTGTGTGCATATTCATTTGTGCATACATTTTACTCTTAATACCAAGTATTACATTTCTTTACTAAAATCAATATAAGAAACTGCAAAGATGACACTTTGATGCACAGCCGGATTATATATATACATATATATATCCCTATTGCCTATCCCCCCAGGAGCGGTGGATGAGTCTTGGGACTCCCAGTCTGTCTCCCCCTGGTGGCAGCAGGTGCGCAGTGCGTGCGTCCAGTCCCACAGCGCTGGCGCCGCCCTGCTGGCCGCTCTGGTGGCCCACCGCGCCGCCAAGTCCAGCATCACCAGCCTGTCGGACAGCAAGGTTCAGACACGCGCGCATGCACATACATACACACCTAAACACAAACTCACGCACACACATCTTGTAGCTCGGAATCCCAGCTGTAGCTGGGACAGTGCAGCTGTCTTATGTCTCTGACTATGTGTGTGTTTGTGTGTGCGTGTGTGTTAGCTCCAGTCAGACTGGGAGGCGGTGTCTCTGGAGCTAGAGCAGTGGGCGGTGTGTGTGCGGCAGCTGGAGGATGTGCTGGCCCTTCAGACGCTGCTGTGGCTGCCGTCCCCACTGGGCCCAGCAGGGGGTGCTCCAGCACAGTGCTGCGCCAAGACCCTGCTGGAGGGAGGAAGAGGTGCGCCAGCCCTGGCCTGTCTGTCTATCTGTCTCTCTCTCACTCACTTACTCACTCACACACACTCTCTCCCACTCTTACACACACATACATACTTTCTTATTCAAGTTTGTAGGTACGTATGACGCTATATACATACATGTATATATGTATGTATGTCTGTATGTATCATGCTTCTTCACTACAGGGTTACTCTGTAGCTTTATTTCCACACATTCTCATTGATGCCCATTGTTTTCACTCACTCCTTTTCCTCCCCTCCGACCCTGCAGGGGGCGTAGCGGACAGCGTAGCCAAGTGGGTGTTCAGGCAGAACCTGGCGCCCGAGAGGCTGAAGGAGATCCTTCTCCTGCACAAGAGGCGGAGCAGGGTGGAGACGGAGGGAGGGGAGAAGGAGGAAGAGGAGGAGAAGAAGAAGAAGGATAGCCCGGAGGACTTGGACAGGACAGCAGGTAAGAGTTTCTTTGCTGACAGACAGACATTGGCTCAGACAGACTGACATACATACATTGGCTTAGACAGAATGACATACAGTGGCTTAGACAGACTGATGTACATACAGTGGATCAGACAGGCCTGCACTTTGTCCTCCTGAACTCTTCGTAACCTGCAGACTGACATATTGTACCTGAGCCCAACTGCACTACATGGACGGAAAAAAAGGATTCACCCACTATAGGACAAAGTACAGTAGCAACAAAAAGTATAGTAGCAAAAACATCAGGTTATACGTTTCTGTGCAAATACACCTGTGCTATTACTATCTCAATCAAACCTCTTTGACGTCCTTTCATCTGCTGTAGAAATTAGTAGCAAACCCTCCGTCATTTATCTCTCTCTTACACACACGCACGCACGTACGTTTTTCAAAGCATTTGACAACATAAAAATGTACCGATTATCCACCTGCCTTTCTCTCAATAGTTGGGCTTTATTGTAATTATAATGTAAAGGGTGGTTAAGCTTCCTGGTAGCAATCCCAATACTACCCGTATCCAGTACTTGTATTATGTTTTCTTATTTTGTGATGTCACAAAGTTTGCTACAATGTGATGAACGCTTAATCGGGAACACGGATCTAAGCTTAATTTGAGATGAGTATATACAAGATATACATGTACACAAAGCAATGGTTGTTTCTCTGAGTTAAAGCTGATGTAGGTAAGATTTAAGCCAATATCAGGGCATATTTTCCCTGATTGGGTTGGGGAATCCTCCATCTTGCCTGTCAATCACAGGTGTGTGACTGCAAAAGTAGGGAGGGAGGGAGCAGAGAGGGAGGGGATGTTTCTTTGGTTCTTTTGTTTCAAAATCGTGCTCTCTTCTGCTAATTTCTGCTCTCTCATTATAACTCTAAAATCTTACCTACAGCAGCTTAAACTCATTGGATGTGAGGTGGAGATTGAAATTATGAATATTATTTGTATATATACACCTGCTGCCACCAGGGGGAGACAGACTGGGAGTCCCAAGACTCATCCACCGCTCCTGGGGGGATAGGCAATAGGGATATATATACACAGCTGATTGTTGGGATATATATATATATATATATCCCAACAATCAGCTGTGTTTCGATTGAATGCTGGCCTCTTGAATCTGTGGCTCGGTGGTCAAATCAACTTGTACTTGATGGTCACTTTCAGAGCTGCTGGTGGCGGTATGTCAGCGCTTTCCAGACTCCCTCTATCCTGACGTGCTGCTGGCCCACTGCTGCTGGGAGTATGTGGTGCAGTGGAACAAAGACCCTGAGGTACACATACACCCACTCACTCACACACTCACTCAGTCACTCCTGCACCATCAATATAATTTATGCTACTTAAAGAAATAATGATATTAAATGTCATGGCCTACACACCTGATGTCTCTGTCTGATCTTTTCTCCCTCCCCAGGAGGGACGCTATCTTTACTGGGCCGTGGAGCATCTCAAGCTGGTCTCCAGCCCCCACATCCAGCTGGGTGGGTGGTAGGGCTTAAAGACTGTTAGCTGTGTTCCTATACCAATGAATTTGGTTCATTACTGTGCTGCAGCAAATGCTCTGACATCGAGTATCGATGTATCGAGTCATTAGACTGAAGGTTTTCTTTCTTTCCTTTCGAACAGGGATCTCCTCCATGATGTGGAGCACGTTCATGGTCAAGCGATTCTCCGCTGCGGCCTTCCTCATGGAGAAGGTGTGTGGACGTGCTGTCTATGAAGCACGTGTCATATGTGTGTTAACGCAACGTAAACAATCTTATATTTTCACAGGTTGGGAAGGCACCCAAAGACCGCTTATGCCGACGGGTGAGTGCATGGCTCCAATTCAAACTGCAAAATAAAAAATAAAAAATGTAATGCTGTCAACTGTAATGCATTTTCGGTGGAATTTGTGTGGTATGGAGTACAGACATTCACGTAGATGCTTTCTTACATCTCTGTGTCCTTTGTTTGCTGGTGTCTGTGGGCATTCACGTGTGTGTATGTATTGTGTCGTATTGTTTATCTCCCCCCCCCCCCCCCCCCCCTTCCCCCAGGAGGTGGGTATGAACGACAAAGCCATGACGACGTTCCTGGGCTCCTGCGTCCAGCTGCTGCAGATCCTCATAGAGGTGACTGGACTGTTAGCTTACAGCCAGAACCCTTTTTCATTCATAAGCAACACCGTAAGTTTGAGCGGAGACGCACGCATGCGCAAAAGGTGCATGGTGTTGGACGGGATGGTTCGATGCCTTGAGCGGCCGCGGCACAGACGCATGCACCGGACAGTTGGTGCCAAGTGTCTTCTCCGGTCTTGCTTCAATTGGCGTTGGCTTGGTTTTGGACCAGCTCTGGCATTTGCACAGTGTAGCGTTCCTCCACTGAATCCTGCTTTGGGGAACAGCTCTGTTGAAACACCAGCATTTAACTGACTGGAACACGGGTGCCAGTTTAGGGGGATGGATTTGAACACCTACTCGGTGGTCCTGAATTCAACAACAGCAGCTGAAGTAGTGCTGCTAAACCCAGTGCTCGTGGTTCATTTAGCGAGCTAGCTTTGAATAACAGAGCATGTGCGTTTGTTTTACGGTTTCCGCACGATGGATTGGAAATGGCTTCTCTCAACATTCAATCTTTGTTTTGTTTTTGTTTTCATGACAGGACTACATTTCCCAACATCATTTGCCTCTTTACCAAGCCAACCATTTGTCCCCGTTGTTTTTCTCGGCAGTCGGACTCTGCGGTGGAGGAGGTGCCCCCGCCGGAGCTGTGCGTGGAGGAGGTGTGGTGCGGGGCTGAGGGTCCGGCCTCCATAGCGGAGCTGGCCCTGGAGCAGCGCGGGGTCCACTTCCCCCTGGTCCAGCACCACTACCTGCTGGCCTCGCTGCTGCACGCCGCCATGACCTTCGGCCTGCGGGTCAAACCCCTCAGCCTGTTTGACAGCAAGGTGAGCCTTGGCATATATCTCATGACTTAACAGGAATACTCAGACTAACCCATAGTCAAAACGAGAAACACCGTACCATTTTCTTTTCTCAATCAGCCCAGCGCCCGATTCGTCCGAGATAGCATTAGAACAAGTTAGCCCAAATCAATGGAAGCAGATGAGACAGATTATCTCCCACAGTAAAGTGATGGTGAAATACACCATTACAGTTTCTCGAAAGTAAGGATATTTTAGCGATTTCACACGTCTTCGTGAACAGTGAATCTAAAGAAGATTTATTTATATTTTTACAACGAACTCAAACTATGCTACTGTGCAAACTGTGACATCACACAATGACATGTCGCACAGGGACGAAAGATAATCACGCTCTAATTGTAGCTCTAAAACAATCACCATGTTAGTTTTTTTTATAAAAGAGGCGTTAGAGTTGAAATGTGTTTCCATGTCCCTGCAGGGCAAGAACGCCTTCTTCAGAGAGCTGACGTCCATCCAGCTGATGCCCAGTGGAGACATGGACCCAGGCCTGGTCTCCCTACGCCAGGAGGTGAGGGGCAGGATAGTGTAGTGGTTAGGGTGCTCCTAGTTGAAAGGCTCTCGGCTCCATCCCCAGTGTCTGCAGCCTCATCTGGAGGCAGGCATCCTTGAGCAAGGTGCCTAGCCCACCTGTTCCTGAATGACCTGTAAACCACTTAATTGTTAAATAAGGAGAGCGTTAAGCCAATGATGCTAGGGCTATTGCACACATTCATCAACCAACATGTCATCAACTAATGCACGTTAGTTGATGAACAGTATTGGTATTGTCCCAAATATCTGCTTGGGTCATGCATTTCTTCAAAAATCCTTTCACCACTTTCGGATCAATTAAAAGCAACCACCCCTCTCCCCTCTTCCAGTACCTGCTACGCGTGCTCACGGCCTGGGTGCAGGCCATAGAAGAGTCCCCAGCCTCCGGCTCGGCCTCCTCGGTGCCCAGCTGCTATCCTATCCCGGCCGGCGGGCCGAGGGCCGACTGGTGGCCGTCGCTGTGCCTGGAGCTGGGCGTCCTGCTGCAGGTCAACCCCGACATCCTCCGCCGACACTTGGTCTGTGAGCTCTACAACCAGGGCCTGGACCCCCGGGCTGAGGAGGTGAGGGCCCAGATGGGGATTGGGACTGGACGACAGTTTTCTTTAACATTCAGAAGATTTTACACAGTTGTTCAAAAGAAAAAATGATCTTAATCAATGAATAATCCAAAATAAATAGCGCTCCACCACATTGATGTCACTGACACCAACTTTCTGGTTGACCTTTGACCCGTATCCCAAAGGTGATGTTGGAGGTGGAGGACAAGGACGTGCTGGGCTCCCAGCTGCTGGTGCTGACGGGCCAGCGGCTCAGCTACTGCCTGCTGCACAGCCAGAGCCAGACCCAGGCGGCCATGGAGCTGCTGGCCCGCCTGCCCCCCACCCTCTGCACCTGGCTCAAGGCTATGGTGAGACCCCTGCGAGGGGAGGCGCCCGTGGCCCATATGCTCAGAGATATAGTTCATGATAGTTTAAAGGGCCCCTATTATACCACCATTTGTGAGTGTGATTAGCCATTACAAGCCATTCTGCCTTTTCCTGTTTTAGTGACATCACAAGTGGGAGTGTCCTCCTAGATGTATGATGGATAGATCCCACTTGTGATGTCACTAAGGCACAGGGAAGGGCAGATTTTCAAACGGCTTGTAATGGCTAATCACACTCACATCTGGTGGTATAATAGGGGCCCTTTAACCTTAAGTTAAGTCTAAACTAAGAGTAAAACTTAACGCAATAATTCTCAACTGGTCTAGCCTCAGGACCCACATGTGTCTTTAGTCATTAAGCCACGACCTAAAAAGAATTACAATATTTATTTACTGATATTGCAGTAATCAACAATGCCTTCATGGACTGTTAAAACATGGAGCGAAAAGCTGAAACAATTGGGCTAAACTCAATGAAATAGTAATTGAAACATGAATTAACATTGAAATATTAATTACTTCATGGACAAGATTAAGGTTTGGCATATGCTCTGCGACCCATTCATTTTGAGAATCACTGATTTAACGTACAGATTGGGACCTTGTAGAATGCAATGTATTTACTTTTTTGCCATAATGCTGATCCTCCAGTAACAAATATACTCTATGTCCCACCATATCAATCTTTATCTTTTAACAATTGTAATGGTGATTGAAAATTATAATAAATGAAGTGGAAGTGATAATTGTTACCCCCAGATTTGTGTTGAAAATGAAACTGAAATAACTTGGGTAATACAGCCAATGATTAGGACATAGATGAACGCATCGATGACACACACACCTAACGTGTGTGTGTGTGTGTGTGTGTGTGTCCGCCCGCCCACCTCCAGGACCCCAGCGAGCTCCGCTGTCCTATGGTGCCCCTGGACCAGAGCAGACGCTTGGTGAGCCGCCTGATTGAGATTCTGCCTGAGAACCACGCCCAGTACAGCCTCGCCCTGCACCTGCTGGAAGCCGTGGAGGCCTTCACTACCGAGGCCTGAGCCCTCCTGGCCCCTAGAGGGGAGAGAGACACACACATGCACGTCTGGGGGGTTGGGTGAGAGGAGGAGGAGGAAGAGTGGTGGTGATGGGAGGATTGAATGTGGAGATGAATACAATGTAAAGGATTGTGATGAGTATCACAAGAGGTGATGGTGGAGGGAAGGTGTGTGTGTATATATATATAAAGGGGTGGGGGGTTCATTAAAGAGCTATACAGACACTATGTATAGCCATATATTACTCCTCCACCTTTCTTTGTTTTAGCTTCATCCCGCTAGTTCCAATTACAGGTATTGTGCTGGTTAGGTTCTGACCGAGAGTCCACCTGCAGTATTGAGGCGTTCAGACACTACATTTCAGGAGCATTTCAAAAGCCAGTCCCAGTCGTTTTACGTCTCTCATTTTTACTTGTCTCGCTTTCAGACTTTGATGTTTGATTTCGCTTCTTCTTCAGTAGTGGATTATTACATAAGCATTAACATCATTGTAAATAGAGGTAAGCAGAGGTGTACCTAAAAACAAAAAAGGATGAGTTTTAAATGGGTTTTACGCCCATCTGTCATTGTAATTTTTGGGGATGAAATATGTAACATATATAAGGAGGGGAAAAGAGACCAAAGATTTAGGGTTTCCTGTTGGACTGGATACCATGGAGAATGGTCATCGCTTGTTCTTTAATAGTAGTGTCCTTGTAATTCTACTCCCATTCACTTAGTTGATAGCTTCCCGTACGCTAATGGCTCTTAAGTATTACACCGTTCAGCACTCTTATCCTCTTCACGTGCCATAACAGTCTCTTCTCCAGCGATTCCTTCACTCCTAACAGTGTGCATTTGAGAGAAATGGACTCGATCGTTCGTTTTATTTTTTATTTATAGCCACATAGTATGCCCCCCCCCCCCCCCCCCCCCCTTCGCAAAGGCTGCAGAATAAAAAAGGTTTGATGCTTCTAACCAGCTAATAGTGGTCCTGTTTTTATTTTGTCATGTTGTGAGTTCCTCCACCGCCAGAAACATTTCCTTGATATTTGCATCGTCACTTTGACATGTGGTTCATGGCAGGACGGTTTTTGCATGCGCATCACCCCGAAGGATCATGGTAGCCACTTTCTGTCAGTAGTTCGGGGATGGTGAATCCTGGCTGCAATAGCGAACCTATATACAGGGCTACCAAGTTTTCAGAAAACCTTGGAGTGAGATTTGAGCGGCACATTTGTTTGGGGCCCGTTCGGGATCACCACCATGTGGTTAAGAAATGACTGCTTCCACCCATCTCCCCAGTTTCATCACTTCTAATCCTTATCTAAACCATAAGGAAAATAGGTTTAGAATCTGTATCCCAGAACCGCTAACAGATTTCCCAGAAAGCCGCAGGCCTTTGACCGAAAAAAACTGGTTTTAAAACATGGAGACATGTTTGTAGAAAACAATTCGTTCTGCAACGTCCACGTCATAGCCCGGCTGTTATTGGAAATTAATCAACACCCCTCCAGCCAATCAGAATTGAGTAATCCTCCAGGCCATAGTATAAGCGATAAGTCATATTTTTGATTTACTAAGTAATAATTTAAACTTTTGTAATTTTTTAGATTTTGGGATTATTTTCCTATTCTATTATAAAAACTGCTGTAACTAATGATTGAGAGTGCAAAGAGAGCGAGCAGATGGGAGCAAGATTCTAAACTAAACCACCCATAAAGTCCCCTCCCTCCTTATGTTTCGGTGTGCATTCAGTGTGCAATGCAAGTGTTGTATTTCTTGCAGCTGTGATTGAAAGGCAAGATGGATTTCCTGTACCGATCAAGGAATGGAATCCCTGATTGGTCAGAAATGAGCTGGGAACAGTATCTCCTCTTTTTAGTCTTTACGCTGACTCTCCAGTCGTAAACATGAATTCATAAAAAAAGACAACCCCATTCTGCCTGCCCCTAGATTTATATCCGTCTCCAATACATACATACATTCACAAACACACAGAAAGTATCCCGAAAACAATATTGCCAATCCTAAACTTCTTTCTGAACTTTATACATGGTTTTGCATTCAGCAATAGTTCAATGAAGACTAGTGCTGACTGTTCCACAAGAACAGTGATCATCTCAGTGTTAAAAAAAAAGAAGAATCATTCCATGTAAAATCATTCCTTCCATCCAAAACAAAGATGCTGTTGTCTGCATGAAGCCAGTCTCTTGTTATGCTAGCGATACCATGCCTTTCTTTCTGTTTAGCTGAGTGCTAGCAGTTGGCCATTCACCAAATAGCGAAGGTGAGAGTAAAAGTGCATTTCTCCATCCCAATTGGAGTCTTTCTGAATGTCAGGAACTAAATAAGGTGCAACTAAACCCCATTATTTTACGGACTTGAGGGCAACGCCGCTATCAAGAGACTACAAACATGGCCGAGGGCATCATCAATCTGACTTGGTTTTGGTTGGTGGTCATGGTGACGAGGTCTGGTCAGGCTGCTCCAGAGAGAACAGACTGACATCGGGGACAGAGGCAGTCAGGTGTGTCCGAGGTGTAGCGTCTGCAGCGGGGGCAGCGCGCAGCGGAGGTGGGCACCACCGCTATACTGTAGGCACTGTCCTCGCGGATCACGCCCCCTGGACACAGAGCGAATAAGAGAGAGAGAGAAACAAACACAGTGGATGATTGAGTATTGATTCTTGTTTTGATCCCCGATTGATAAAAAGGTTGAAAAGATTATGGAAAATGTCCATCAATTACAGGAGCCCGGTGTTAAACTAGCTCACTGCTTCGTTAGATGAGCAGCCAAGAGACCTGATAAAAGTAATCGTTTTATCGAGACCAGAAAGAGCAGAGCAAACAACATACTGGCATTTATGAAACTGTAAGCACTACATTTTATGATAAAGGAGCAAGACGATCAATCGATTACTTCAGCACTCATTTGGTGTTCGTATAGCTTTGTAGATTCCAGCAGGTTTTGAACATGTTACTTTCATCCGTTAAAGGTGTTTGAGGTGTGGATTTTTTGTTTCTGTAGTGTGGATTTGCATTGTATAATACAAATCTAGTTCTGCTGCAGATACAAATAAAAATTTGAATTTGTTTCAACAATAGACCTACAAGCTCGCCCTTAACCACACCCAACTCAGGGAGACAAAATGGGTCTGTGTGTGTGTGCGTGTGTGTGTGTGGCTTATCTTACTGCTCGCACATTTAAATGGACACAGTATACATATAGTGAAATAGCTGCTGTTTGGTGAGGATGATGAAGTGATTATGGGTCCTCCTCACCCTCCAAGTTGATGAGGAAGCTACCCGAGCCCAGCAGGGTGTCAGTGGGGAGATCCCGGGGCAGGGAGCTGGTCAGGGTAGTCCGCGCTGACATCATCAGCTCGGTCAGCTGTGAGCAGGTGGAGGAGGGCTCATCCTGGAGAGACTGGGGGGTGGGGGACAAGGATGTTAGGATTCTTCCGATGCCATATACTGTATGTGTTGACTATTGTTTGAGCTCATTTGTTTTTGTGTGGCTAATTCCCCATGCCCAGCTTAAAGTTGGAATTATGCATTATTATTATTTTTTTACAAAGCAGTTTAGCCAATGCCGCTTTTAACAACCAGGTTCTCTTTTCAGCTCCACACAACCCCAATTTGAACCCCAAACTATCAATCCATCTGCTTACATTTGAATAACATCTTGAACTGATATTTCTACCCAAAATAATTCCCACTCTCTACGCACTGCATTTATTTACACATCATAATCCCAAAAGTAAAAGCAAAGCCCCCTCGCCATCATGTCTCCCTCCCTCACCTCCATGAGCTCAAACAGCAGGCCCGGCTCGATGGCGACCGTCAGGTCGTACTGGGCTGCGTTCTTGCCCGGGATTGAGGACAGGAAGGAGTCCCTGATGGCACACGCCCCCTCCACCGCCTCCTCCAATCCCGGCCGCCGCCACACCGAGCTGCTCTTGATCCAGCCGCTCCGGAAGAGGGTCTCGCCCGCTGTGTGGCACACACACGCACAAGCACACGCACAGGAGACAAGGAACATTAGAGACTAGTGTTAGCCTAAGTCTAGCGTTTCCACTGACACTTTCTTTTCTATGCAGTATCTTTCAGCTAACGCAAAGATATTGATATCATATGAAAATAAACATTGTATGATAATAACGTTAATATATTGACTTCTTTAGAGAAGATTAGTCAAACAGCAATGCAAACACATCGACAGCTATAGACTGCCAATAATAACTCTAAAAGCAACACACCCACATACCGTCATGTCCGGGGGCGTGCAGGTAGACCTCTTCGGCCAGATGGGGCAGGATGGGAGCGATGGAGCGGGTCAGCCCATCTAGAACCTCCTCTAGGACGGTCTGACACGAGCGCCGGCCCACCGAGCCTTCTGGCTCGCAGTACAGCCTGAGAGGGAGGGAGAGAGGGAGATGGAGAGATGGTGCAGACACACAAAGAATGAGTGTGAGAAAAAAAAAATGAAACTGTCCCCTTGCTCCCTAGTCTTAAGTAATCTGTTGCAACAACCTTTGGTTGAACCCACAGAAAACATTCTTATATCAGACCATGGTAATGTCCCATATTTCACCAGAGATGGTGCTGTCCCTGCACTTTGATCCCAGTTGTTGGTCGCGCTTTAAATTATAAGTACTACAGAAGGATTTACAGGTGTGCAACAAAAGTGTTCAAACATCTACAAAACTGCAATAGATGTGGAAGTAAAAGAAGATGATGTTTTCCTTTGATTTTGTTTACAGGAACCGTTATTCACCTATCTTTGATGATGCTGAAGTAGAAGCTGGACAGGTCCCTGTTGATGAAGGCCTGCAGGACCCGAATGGCCCTGCCCGCGTCAAACTCACTGTAGGCATCCGTCACCTGCCAGACACGTGCACAGTTATATGGGCGTGCACACACAAACACACATGCACCTCTTACTATTAGAAATGCATCATAGAAATGGGGGGGGCGGGGAAAGATAGTGTAGTGTAGTGGCTGAGGTGGAACTCCCAGACAAAACTGCACTGGGTTCGATTCCCCATGTCTGCGGCCTACCTGTAGGCACCCCTACCTGCTCCTCAATGACATGCAACCCAATTCAACCCATTGCAAGGCTGTTTGGATAAATGGATAAATATGACTAGATAGTGAATAGCGCACACCTTGATGCTGTAGTCGCGGAGCAGATGGAGCATGTACTGGTCCAGGTAGTGCATCTCTTTGGGATCCACTGCATGCGTCCGGGGGTCAAAGCCCTGCAGGTTTCCCAGCAGGAACTTCAAGGTGTTCCTCAACTGTGAGAGAAAGAGGTGGAAAATGACCGCTTTCTTTGTGAACAGCCTGTTGAGAAATTGGTGCTAAATAAATCTTTCCAGAGTAACCGTCATACATTTGAGATAACTGGCATAACTTTGATCATGCAACATATAACACATGCATTATGAAACTCTTCAGGTTTCCAGGTATTTGTTTTCTGATATTCATAACACGGGGATATTTTGTATTGCAGCTCATTGCTGTCAGTGCTGGTGCATGTTTGACATCAAAAAGTAAATACAAAAAAGGAATTAAGCTACAAAAACTCAGCTACGTGATCCAACGAACCACAACCCAGCAGCAAACAGAAGAAAAAAAACGACCATTGAATCTTAATAGATTTGATCCTAAAGAGTCAAAAAGAAACCCCTATCCTGAGTAACTCCGAGTGGCACCTTGCTGATGCTGTCTCTGGCTGACTGCAGCGCCGTCGGGCCGATCTGCACCTCCGAGAACACGTTGGACTCAGCCACCCACCAGCGCAGCGTGTCCGCACCGTAGGCCGGAGTACTGGGGTCCTGAGAGACAGAGACAGAGAGAGAGAGAATATTGGAGGCAAATGCAAAGTTGATAGACTATTAGATAAGATTACATATGGGTACTTAATTCACCCACAAGGGGAGTTGTAACAGCACCCCACATTATTCAATAAAATATCAGTATAAAAAAGGCAGGTAATGAACATTTTAAAATAGGAATAAAGTCACAGTATTGACTTCTAACCATACAGTTGAATACAAAAAGTACAATAACATGATTAATATGGCTCTGCTCCATTTAGCTATGTCTAGTATGCACCAGTCAACATAAACTACAGGATACCACACTGTACTATACAGAAAATAGTATAGTTTATTATACTATGTGTGGTATTGTATATCCGGAACATACTATACCAGACATGCTCTGACATGGATGAACATACCTGATGTGAATGTTTGGAGACGTTTTTAAGCATTGCCAGAATTAAGAATTGTTCCAAAATACAAATTAAGAAAATTTGTATTTTAAAATAAAACATAATAATAATATACATTTTTGTTCAATAATAATGATAATCAGGAAACTTTTTGGAATCAGAATTGTTATAGCCTAATATTGTTTTTTAAGGAGATAAAGGTGATTAATTATCACTAATGGTCACAGTTGGCGGTCTGTTTCTCCCTCCCAGTACCAACCGTTCCTCCGTTGATGACCACCTGGGGGTCCACCACGTTGCCCAGAGATTTGGACATCTTCTCCCCCTTCTCGCTGACCGCAAAGCCATGAACCACCAGGGACCTACACGCACACATATGATGATATTTCTGTGCAACAGGTGCTATGCGATACCCTTGTTGTCCACTTGACAGCAGAAGAGACTTGTAGTTGCTGATGGTTACTCATGACAATGCTATTTTTAACCAGGGCTTTATATGTTTTTCACACACACACACACACACACACACACACACACACACACACACACACACACACACACACACACACACACACACACACACGCACACGCACACGCACACGCACACGCACACACGTCAACGCATTAGACAACACATAAATGGTAAGGCCAGTGGAGGAAGGTACTGACTTGTAGGGAGCTTTGTTGCGGACGGCCACGCTTGTGAGCAGAGAGGACTGGAACCAGCCTCCGATCTGATCCTTGCCCTCCACATACATGTCCGCCCGGGGCTCCGACTCTACACGGACAAAGGAGAAAGTCACTTTTAGAAGAATTAAAGGGCCTTCTACGTAGACAACAGAAGCCGAAACAAGGTGAAGGTCGGGGTTGGCAATTAGTCCGTTCCTTTCAGAAAGGAGGAAATATAGGACAGAAGAGTGTAGAAAGAAAGAGAGGCCAGGCTAGCTGTGACAATGCACAAAGTGGTGTGAAATAGTCTGGTGAGTGGAGGGGGGGGGGGGGGGTGTTACAGGCTTGATCCGAAGACCACCACTTTAATCACAATGGTAAGATTATCAAATAGCTAAAATGATAACCATCTATTACTCTCATAACCATATAGCATGATAATAAAAATAATTTAAATATAAGAGTTGTATAATAAAGCAACATAAATAAATGATGTGTGGGGTGGGTGGCGGTGTTGGGGGGTTGTAGTTTCCCCGGGGGCCTAACGAACAAATACCTCTAACGTCAATGTCGTGCTGTTAATCAACATCTTGTTTGTAGACATAGAGGGAGAGAGAGCAACATACACAGAGAAAGAGAGAGAGAGAGTGAGGATTAAGAGAGGTCAGGAGGAGACGTGCGTCGGACAGGCAAATGCGCTGCACTGCATTGACACTTGGCAGGGAAAACAGCCCCCACCTTCTCCACAAGGACCCAGCAAAATACATAGGAGGAAAGAACTGGAGGGAAAAGGCATGCATGAAGCAGGTGCTCCGTATCCAAGTCTGAGACGAAATCTGAGGATCTAAGGCAAACGATAAACAAATCCTGCATGCAGGCTCAGGAAGAGAGAAAGAGAGCCACACGTTATGAACCTGGGACGCGTGATTTGAGCAGGGAAGTGCGGAGCCAGCTCAGACGTGACTCCGGCTCTTCAGAGCGGTCTTCCTCTTTCTCTATCCCTTCTAAAAAAGGACAACAACAATTCTGTTCTGGTCCTTACAAAAAGCATTACAAAAATAAAGAAAAATCCCAGCCAATCTAGGAAAGGGATCACAATAATTCTTATACCAAGGATTTTTTATAAACAAGAGACAATATGTCAAAACCTGAAGTATGGCGAGACGGCAAAAACAAGATTTTGTTGAAGTGTGCATCTATCAAAATAACAAATCAATATCTGTTTGAATCAAACAACACAACCAACTGCCATTTGGCTAATGAACGCAAACTGCTGACACCGCTCAAACGTTAATCTGAGTTTCCCAGGGGCTGCAGTTGTTGACTTAAAACGTTTAAGGCGATTTCGCTAACACAGAAGCTAACAAAACAGGATTAAACACGTCTTTAGTTGCTGGTCAATCTGCTAAGTAAACAGGCAATTTAATTACAATCGGTTCATGGACAAAGAACTCTAGATATCCTAAGTAAAGTGTGTATGCTTGGAACTAGAGAGGCACAAATAAATTGATCAAATTTTCCTCAAATCAGAAATTAAAAAATGTATATCTCTAATTAGACCACTTTCATTATGTTTGTTAGCACTAAACCAAAATGGCAATACAAATTTAGGTATCCGATTTTACCTTCTAGCACAGCGGCCCATGATGCACCGCTGTCAAACCAGATGTCCAGTACGTCCTCTCCACGAACATAGTCCTCCACTGGGCCTGCTTTGGACTGACAATAAAAACCTGTCAAAATGTTTCCCAATCACATACAATCATGTGCCCGTGGCCATTTTGGACGATACAATAATGGCCGCCACATGGATGTTTACCTTCTTAAGCACCTCTGGCGGCAGGAGGGACTCCAGTGGCAGCTCCCACCAACAGTCACTGCCCTTCTCTTTAAAGAGTGTTGATATGTGGGACACGGTGTGTCTGTCAGGGGCCAGGCGAGGACAGGGTTAAAGACGCAAGCCGTATTAGGGAGATATGACTCCTGACATGTTATCGTAATAGGAGTCTGGATGTTGGGTTGGATATTGCTCCCCTGAAGTTGTGTGTGTGTGTGTGTGTGCACTGACTTGTTGATGAGTGCTTCTCCAGTGTCTTTGTGGTAGAAGACAGGGATTGGGACGCCCCAGCTCCTCTGTCTGGAGATGCACCAGTAGGTCCTCCTGTCCAGCATGGCCAGCAGGCTGCCACGTGCGGACTCTGGCATCACACGCACCTTCTGCAGCACCTCCTGCATGTGGCACCACAAGCTGGGATTTTTCTTTTTTTACAATGTCACAGTCTGCTAGGGCAAAGGCTATTCATAAGTTCCAACACTGGTTTCCTCTTGGGGAATAACTCACATTACAAACATAAGGGTTAATTAAATCTTCACATCAAAATAAAACCCTGTGTTTTTCTCATTAACCCTGCCCCCCCCCCCCCCCCCCAGCCCCCTCAAATATTTCCAATTTCATGGTGTGCTACATTCTACAGCACATCTTCACCTCAATCACTATAGTCCACAAAATTCCAATAAGAAACATTTTGACATAATTTCACCACGGCGACAGCGAGACTCCAACCGAGCGACTCCAGAACCTTATGTTAAAACCAAAAAACGGCCGCACTCCTCCTCACTCTCTCCTAACCCTCCCAGCTCCAGAGAGCTCTGGACCTCCCCCATGGTTACCTTAGCCTTGTTCTTCAGCGAGGCCGTGTTGATGAACCACTGCTGGCTGGGCCGGATGATGACGGGCTTCTTAGTACGCCAGTCGTACGGGTAGCTGTGCACGCACGGCTCCTCCCTCACCAGGGCGCCACACGCCTTCAGCATGGAGATCACTGTGTTGGGACACAGGTTCACGTGCACACATTAAGACTATTGTAGCAGAGGGAACTGAGGAATCGGTGCCTCTGAACACATGTCTTTACCTTTATCTGTGCCCTCGTCCATCGCATGCAAGTTGGCGAGTTCAGGGCCGGCCAGCTCAGTGAACCTGCCCTCCTCGTCCACTATACACTCCTGTGACACACACACACACACACACAGTGTCAATAAGCTGACAGCAAGCCGTTTGCTGCACCTGCAGTAATATAGTCCTGGTTGGATTTGTACTTCTAGTGCTCACATGTCACATGAAAAAATGACAATGTCCTTTGTATTTATATATATTTATTTGTATGTTATTTTGTGAACATTAAAAAGATATACAATAATGGCAATACTCAGTGCTCGGATTCAGAACAATAACACGCTCAGTTTGACGAACGTACCACGCTCAATTTGAAGTGTGACGCCACGCTGTAGTCCTCCATGCCATGGGCCGGTGCCGTGTGGACCAATCCTGTTCCTTTGCCCATGGTCACGTGATTGGCCGGCAACAGGGGCACTTCCTTACCGGGAATTGTTGGGTGCTTGCAGATCCCACCCTCCAGTTCAGAGCCTTTAGAAAGAAAGAAAGAAAGAAAGAAAGAAAGAAAGAAAGAAAGAAAGAAAGAAAGAAAGAAAGAAAGAGAAAGAGAGTTGGAGAGAGAGACAGACAGAGAAATGGGGAGAGAAAGTGAGAGAGCAAGAGAGATTGGGTTAACATGGCTGTGTGTATTGGGCTGTATAACATATGCACGAGAATGTGACCTCACCTGTAAAGGTGCCTTTGCTCTCCAGCTCTGTGCCTAGCAGTGCTGCCAGGCCCGCAGTGCGCTCGGTTGCCACCAAGAGGAGCTGGCCGCTGTCGGCCCTCTTCAGCACAGAGTACCTTCAGAACCACAAGCACAACCAGGAGGTTAGCTACCACAGAGCAACCATCGGCCTTAAGACTGAAGAACGCGACAGCATCACGTTCATTGCTTCTGGAGTCTATCTGTAGGCATCCTTGAGCAGAGTGCCTATTCCCTTTGCTCCTTAATGACCTGTATCTGTTTTCATTGTACGTCGAGTGTAGGTTGGATAAAGGTTGTATGCATGCATGTATGCATTAGCCCTTAGCGTTTTCTACCTACTGGGCATTGGGCATGTAGCACACAGCCTGATTGGCTGGGATGGTCCAAGGCTGGGTGGTCCAGACCAGCACAGACACACCCTTCAGATCCTCTGCAATTGACACACCATGGAAACGCGCACACACACACACACACACACACACAAAGAGCATTATGAATTAACGTAAATGCAAACACAAATTGAGGAGATTAATGTGATTTACCGGCTTTGGAGGCCAGTTTTGCTGGTAGCGTATCCAGGGGGAATGTAGTGTAGATGGCTCTGCTGACGTGGTCGGGGTTGTACTCCAGCTCTGCCTCTGCCAGGGCCGTTCTAGGCGGAGGATAACCAAATCATTCAAAGACAATGAGTAATGGACTCTGCCTTTAGCTTAGCAACACAGTTAGATAGATGCCAGACAAAAACACTTGTAGGCTCATAAAAAGGTGTGATTTATTTTTTATCACTGCTTCTGTACCTGGAGGATGGAGACCAGAAGACTGGCTTGTAGTCCTGGTAGATCACCCCCTGTTGGACGACCCGGTGAGACAGTCAGAATACACCCATGTGCTGGTGTGTATACAAATGTACTCCGATTCTACAGTAATGCAGAGGTAACACCATCGCCTGATCTTCCATGCATGCACACACACACACACACGTTAAACTTAAATATCACGACAACTAGTGCTCATATTTAAACAAAAAGTCTTCCTTGACCTCAGTAAGAAAGACGCTCAACAAAGCATCACAGGATTACATGAAAACCTGTAAAGTGGCCAAATTGGCTGTTGTCAAACGGCCAGCATGTGACAATGCCCGGGAGGGTTAGCCCATTCAAACGCTATAACATAACATGGTACAATCCATCAGAAACGCCTGCCACCAGCCTACCTTGCTGTGCATCTCCTGGAAGACCTTGAGCTGTGCCGCCTCATAGGCCCCGTCAAACGTGTAGTAGCACTTGTCCCAGTCCGCCATGACCCCCCAGCGCTGGAAGGCGGCCTTCTGACGGGCGATCGCCCCCTCCGCAAACTGTCGGGCTGGACGGCGACCGGGGCAGGAGGAGACAGAAGAATATGAATTGCGCCTAAAGGAAGTGCTCCAGAGCTAGAGTTATATCGGATCCAGCAGTTCTTCCGTTATTGCAGAACTCTTTGGGAGACGGCTCAGGGCCTGGGCTGTAAACGTAATACTGAAAGGGGCGGAGATACGTCTCGTGTCCCGTTACAGAGATATTCTACTAAAGAGAAACTCATTTGCGCGAGTGGATGAAACTTTCCCACGGGGGTATTTCTACAGGACACTCTTTCTAAGAAAGTTGGTGTGTTGGAGGCTGGTCTAAGAACAGGATGTTTTAGCTGGTCTTCCCAGAGCTAGGGCTAGGGTAGAGCTAGGTTACTGTATTAGCGTCTAGCAACACGATGGTATTATGACATGATCACTGTGTGGAATTGGGGCATGTTTTTTCAACTTTTTCATACTTTGTTTATGAATATGTGCATGAATCCACCTGACTAGACCTGGTTACATGTGTGGAAACTACATTTGAATGCAATAATTCTTCATAAAGTCATCATCCAAAACTGTAACCAAGTTAAAAGAAGAATGTCCCTTCCCAGCAGCCCACCAACGTTCAGCCCCCTTCTTTTAGCTGACCTTTCTGTCTGATCTGCAGGGCACTGAGGCTGCTTGGGCCCAACTCCCCAAGGGCCTTCAGCTCGATGGGCATGCCGTGGCAGTCCCACCCAGGCACGTAGTGCACCTGCCGGCCCCTCAGCATCTCAAACCGATTACGGATGTCCTTCAATATCTATGGATGAACCAAAGAAAAGGGCAACTTGATCATGAAATTCAGTCAGAAAGGGTTACTGTATAATCCAGTACTACTTTCGCTGTGGCTACTAACACTTAGGGCACCGTGTTCAATAATAGCTTGGCATTGGGTAGGGTAAAGAAGTTTAAACAGCCGGGGAGCACCCTGGAGAGATCACCTTATTGAGTGCATGTCCCACGTGGGGGTCTCCGTTGGCATACGGGGGTCCGTCGTGGAGACAAAACTCCTTCTTCGCCTTCCTCTCTCTTTGCCAGGAGTAGAGCTCTGCAAACCCACACATCTACACAAAACATTAATATGAACAGGGAATGGGGATTATTTGGAGGATATCTATGTGACAACAAACATCACAGCCGTGATAGTAGTTTGTCAAAACTTCAGGTTGTAGCCTGTAAATGGAAGTATTTACAAATTAACAGAACGCAATACATATAAGAGCAGAGTGAAGGAATGACACAAAGTGACATATCGATTCTACAAGGCAAGACTCCTCGATTCCGCGAGATTTTCTTACCCGCTGAATCTCAAGTTCCCGGTCTAGCAGCTTTTGTCCGGTTAGCTTCATGGGGAAATCGGTGCGGGGAAGTAGCACACTATCCCGGTACTGCCCCTGTGAAGAGCCGACATCCACTGACTGTGCTTTGCCTTCGGTTGAGCTGACACTTTGACAACAGCGATAGTTGAAGGAGAGTGTGGGATGGAGCACAGCGCCTCTTCGGCGTGCAGTTGACCCCCATCTAGCAATCGTCTGGCTTACTGCCGAAATCCGGCACAGCAACATTGGGTGGTGAAGTAGCCAAATTGCCCGGTGTATGTCAAAACAAATCAATGCCCCCGTTTATTTAAGTGCTAGATTTACCAAAGTGGCAGCGCCGTTTGATTTCGACCTCTTAGGTGTTTATCCCGGAAGAAATACAAGGGGGGACATCTACGGAAGCTCATGAAGGACTACATTTAGAAACGTATTTTTTAAACAGTGATTTTGCCTTCACATACCACAAGAGGTCCCCCTTCATCCCCTTGCGATACATTTCATCTACTCCAATAATACATTGGATTTTTATTTGCTTTACCTTTAATCACAAAAATGGAACTTATTTATTTGAGTAGACCTATGTTGTTAATTTAAAAAGTATTTTCAACTTTATAGGTACTTAAATGTATTACCGATCATTGTTATGACTAAAGGTTCATAAATATTATACAAAAGGCATATCTCTTAATGTTTTGTTGTTGTGAGTGAAGGCCTTTCAAAAGTTTTGATGAGTATTTTTGTTTTACTATAAGTCCACCTTATTAACAACTGGCAAAATACAATTAACGAATTTTCGTTAATGTCTTAAGATGGAACAGGTGGTTGGTTTGACGACACAGCGCCAGCCCTATAAATTGCCCGTTCAACGCAACTTCATTCATTCATTCTCTACCGGAAAACGAGGTGCACGCACAGCAAAAGACTTAGCGCGGTTTACAAGAAAAACGGCAATATGAACAAATTCGCCGCCTTTTTCATTGGTTTCCTACTTGTTCTGCATTTGGCATCAATGGTGAGCTTTTTCAGCTTTCTTTGAACTAAGAAGCAATTTATTCCCTTTCACTTGATTTAAATCGGACTTAATTTAAAGAATTTGCCAATTCTTTAAGAATTGGCGTATCATGCAAGTTTGTAACAATTTAAACTTGTACGACACCACTGGAGCTTAATTTTTTTTTTTATAAACCTGAAGGCAACAGTTTAAAAAAAAAGTAGGCCTGCCTCAAAACATTGCAGAAGAAACACGTCAATAACTATCTTGTGTGTCACACACACACTGACACTTTGTGCCCAATTGTATTTTTCAGGTCGTGGGTGCCGCCTCCGCTACAACGGCCATGAAGAACAGCACCAACGCCGCCAACGCGACAACCTCTGCCGCCGGGCAAACCTCTTCCGCGGGGGAGTGCGTGCGGGCGACCGCTGCTTTGCTGCTTCCTACCGTATTAGCGGCCGTTCTCTTTTACGGTCGGTGCTAATTCTATCCTGGAAGGATTGTCCAGCACTAAACACACCACAAGGACTAACACCAGCGGCAGGATGGGCCACATCACTAGAACAGGTGCGTCCATGTACGCACCAACCCCCCGGAGAAGAGTTATTTGCTTGGTTTATTTTAAGGTCTGCGTAGTTTTTATTTTTTTTTAAATAAACCGACTAAGTAACCTCTACAACGGAGTTGACTTGGACGGCTCGCCTGTTCTGTTGTTGTTTTCCCATTACGTGTCGGTACAAGTAAATTTAAAAGTCGCCCGTGCCTGGGATATCAACGTCGTTGTTGGAGGCACCTTGTGGAAATTATTACTACTTTAATCATATAGTTGTGTACACTGAGAAATGCCTGAATATTTGAGTTGCAAATATAACGGCTCCGTGGTCATAATGTTGCGCCGTGCTTTTAGAATTTGTTAATAGAGCAATTGTCTTTGTACAATAAAAATATTGCGCCTTAAAATTGTTGCCCGTCTTGGTTCTTTAGTAGACTCTACATAGGCCTGGAGCATACGCCGCCAAGAAGATGGCTAAGCATTGTAGGATCCACATATTTGACTTCCCCCTAATGATTACAACGCTGCTTTTGTGTAGTGGTTCCACTTCAGGGTCTGGCGTTATCAGATTCGTTTCCAGGGTGCCTACTTTGCCACCATTTGAACAAATGGCATTCATACTAAGTCTTGGATGACTTCTGCCTCTCCCACTTGAGCCAAAGTTGTGTTGGTTCTTTAATGATTCTCTTTTGGTTGTTTTATCACCAATTTGGCCCCAATGTTGACATTCATTAGCTGCAATAAGTTATCCTCCGTATCAACTTGGCTCACTTTCAAGGGAATGGTAACTTAAATCATTGACATGAAGTGAATAATTCTTAGCCTACCGGAAGGACATTTGTTACAATGGTATTCACCTGCCGTGCCACAACCTTAAACACTGCCACAGATACCGTTCAAACATTTGACCAGTCTGCAAAGAGGTCCTTGCTTGGTGAGCATTACGTTTAATTTTGACTGCAACAATGGGCCGTTTGTCCATGCGGGCCAACTTAACTCTGGCATGGTTTAAACCACACCATCCACCCCGTACTTCCCACTCTGCATCCACAGCATATCGTAGACCTAGTCCTTGCTGTGCTTGTGTCTAAAGTTGCAGTCTTATAGATGCCACATCTTGCTGTGTAGTTTAACGTTAGGAAAACGATACAGAACACGAGTATATAGTTACACCTGAAAGCCCTTTGTACATTTTTTTTTTTTTTTTTACCCAAGGGACAGCACATGAGGGGTGGCATGTAGGTATGCAGGCGGCCTGAAAGGTGAAGGACACTCCATAGCAATTATCAGTGATGTGGAGTGAAGTCATCACTGAGGTGTACCACCACCCTAGAACTGCATTCCATCAAACGGGTCAAAACGTCTCCGTCGGAGGCTGCGAGTTTGAAACTACATATCATACTTCGTTTATATTCACCAGTGCGTTCGTAGTTGACTTATTTTGCAATATATCTTGCATTTTAAAGGACAATACCGATCTGATGAAACCATTGTGTCCCGGTTTCACTAAAACATCGGTTACCAATAAATCAAACAAATCACTTCGTTTTGCAGATTCGACATGAAAGCGTTTCGCGTGAGCGCGCCTGCCATGAGGATAACTATAGCAGTGGCACTTTGGGTCTTTGTTTGTTGTGACATTTCGGAAGTACTTTGTAAAATATGGCGATCGACTTTTTATTTTGCCACAAACTGCGTTATGACGCGACGTGCATTGATTCCAAAAGACGAACGCGCTATATTGCGGTTTACGCTCGTGGCAGGCGCGCACACGCAAAATGCTCTAAGACAGAAACGGCACATGTTCTTTTTACTAATTATATTTGTAATGGATGCTTTAGTGAAGCAATGAGACTGTTATGATGGTTTACGCACAGACCGTTAATATCATTTAATATCCAAGAATCCGTAAGAGGCTCTAAAGAGTTCAGGAGTATTTATTGTAACGTTGTATTGCAAGTGTTTGTGCTCTTTACATCAGTTTTTTGTTTCCCTTGCTACCCTTGCTAAAACTGAAATATAGTCCAACCTTCCGGGTTTCTCTTAAACAACTCTGTGGAGCCATCAATAATCAAGTCTCGAGTAATTTGGGAGCAGCAGGGGAAAAGAAAACACAATCCAAATTCAAAGCACATTTTAAATAATTTCTATAGTTTCCCGTGTCCTCTCCCCCGGGTTTTTTTTTTATAGTTACGTATCAAGCTTTGCATTTGTTGATTTGTAATGTTAATTTATAATGCACAAAACACTTGGGTGAGGACACTGCTCAAATTTCCCTGCATTTGCTTGTGCATGTGTGTGTGTGTAGAGAAAGGGAGGGGAGACAGAGAGAGGTCTCATTTCAAAGCAGCCCACCAAGATGGTCCCACGGGAGCCCCCGGTGCCACCCGCCAAACTGAACACAACTGAACCACAGCACACACATTGTCCTCTGGAACCAACCTACACCTAAGTGGCCAAATTGCAGAGAGGCAGTAAACCAAATAACCAGTAAGCATGACCTCAATGTGGTCTTTTTCACGATTGAGTGTATGATGTCCGCTCAACACATACAGCTCTCTTGCTCTCTCTAATTGTACATTATACAATAGTTCCAGTCAAGTAATTTGATTTGACAAGAAGTATTAAGGTCCAACATTATCTCCTGTGTTGTATTACATCATTGCAGCGATGATGAATGGCTATTGATTACAAAACTCCAATCCCATATACTAGTGACACAATAGGACATGGCACTAAAATTGCTGTAACTTCCTCCACCGAAACTAACCTGGCAATGCACTCTTGAAGCTATATGCAGTAGTTTCCCGGGCATTAATTATGCGCTGTGAGCGCAAAGAAAGGAGCGCGAAGAAAGGAAGCAAAGAAGGAACCGTAAAATATCTTCTCTTAGCAAAGGTTAATCTTTCATGGAGGGTCTCATTTCAAAAATAGTGTGACCAGTTTTGTCATCCCCATGGCAGTACTTCTTTAAACAGCTAATTAGTTCCTTTCTGCTGCCTTACCATTGAGAAAGGGTCATGTTCACATTTTCCTTCTCTTTGCGACAACACTGGTTGAACACAGTTATGTGTTTCATGTGCTGTAACTTCTCTAAATAGCCATTGCCACTGTAGCCACTATGTTGCCACTATGTTGTCCATAGACAGGCAAAAAAAAATTACCAATATAAAATACACAATCATTAACCACTGGTGCCCAAGAGTTTGACACCAACTGTAAATGTTTGAGTAAAATCTGAATTTTACGTTGTGTTAACTAACACGAGTACATTAAGTCCGACCAGCACAGTCTAGCCCAACAGAATAGCCCAACAACAGGATTTCAGGATTTAAAAGTGTTGTCTACATTCAATCAGCTCTGGGATTCCCTACTGTTTCTTGCCAATCCGTCTTCTGAAAAGTAAACCGTTAGATACATAATACACTAATCATAGAGACATGAATACTGTAATCATACAGACACATGATACCTTTCCCTGTCACAAAGCAGTGCACTTGCTGCAGAGGAACTCACAGTGGACGGCATGCAGCCAATCATAGTCCTGCATGAACTGATCCATGCAGCGCTTGCAGCTACCCAGCTCTTTCCCAGTACCCTGTTGCATTTTACAGCCAACTGCGGAGCCTCCTGCCTGGCCCGCGGTGAGAGGGATGTGAAGGGTGGGGGTTTGTTCATTTATTTTGAATTGTACAATGTTTTGTGTTTTACCATTTTAGGCCCGCTCCTGAAATGAGAAGGTGATGACACACAATTCTTGCTCTCATAGAGTGAGGCTATGATGGCTGTTTGTTGGACAGATATTTACTTTACTAGCTCGTTTACCCAAGGGCATTTTCTAGTTTTAGACAATGATGGTCTCCAAGGCCAGATGTAAATATATTTTCTATCTATCAAAAATCTATATGATTGAGGGAAAAAATAAAAACATGAAGGGAGCTATGCTTTCATATAATGAAGAACAAGACTGCTTCTCTTTAAGCAAGGCACTCAACATGAAAAGATAACACAAAATGATTTGTTTAACAATGTAAATCTTGAAGACATAGACATTCAAATACTTGACTTAGAACCTTTCCTCCTTTGGCTGAGCTATGTAGGCTTTCAACCAAACACTTTTTTCAAAACAAAGTTGGATACAAATGCAAAACTATACACGTGTATCTTGGAAGTTTCCATTGGAAAAAAAATATTGAATAGTTTGACTGTTCCTTTTTCTCATGGTAATTTTTTTTGTGGTGCAAACAAATGTAAACATGTCATGTACTTTATTTACAAAAATGTCTGCATAAACATTAGCAGCCCATAGATCAGATCTGACCATACATGAACAGTGATGTGCAAATGTCGTGTTGATGTGCGCATAGTCAGCGAAAGTTGAGCTGAATTGCAATTGTCCTTTCAAGGTCTGTTAAGACTGATGGTAGCAAATAGAAGATTTGGTGAAAGATAAATACAATCAGAAAACACACAAAGAAAGGGGCATTTGTGACAACCCCCACTGCAGTGCGAGACATTCGTTTTCAGCATCTACTCAGTGTGGTGTTGTGTGTGTAGGCCTGTGTATGTGTGCATATGTGTGGTGGGCAGATAGAAGGCAGAGGCTATGTGTGAAGTAGGGTCCTCACTTTGCTGTGATTTCATTAGCAACATACCCCCTAACCCTGCTGAGTGTGTGGGTATTGGAAGTAGAACAGAAGGGTACAGTGCTAATCCACACGTCCAGAGAGAATGTCAAGGGCAACCAGAGCATGAGTTTGTTCGGGTATGTTCTGTGTATAGAGGGTGGGACGGATCTATTAGTAGTCAGTAGTGTTATCAATGCTGAACGTGAATCTTTACCCAGAAGCCTCGGATTGTGAGGACAGCTTTATTGGAAACCATATACTGGAATTGTGGTTCAAGTTAGTAAAGGAACTGTAAAGCTTACTACTGAAAGAATAAGTGTGTTGGAAAAGATCAGGCACATTACATTCAAAGCATGACTCATGCATTCAAAATTAACTATTTCCAAGAATAGTAAATGGTGTTTCCTTTTAAAATGGAAATTCAATTTGATAATCAAACACAAAGAAAGGATGAAAAAAATATAGGCAGTGTATGTAGAATACTCTCATTCTAAAGTCCCTTTGATGTGGAAAATGTTATTGAAATACATATTCTGCTTATAACAGTTTCCTGAATAAAACATTTAAAACACATTCAAACTCATACTACCTCAATATTGACTACCACATAAAAAACAAGTCTAGAAAAAGTGTTTATTTAATACAAGCAGTGCCTTATCATGAGTTTATCGACCCGTTCAGATGGAATAGTAAATTGATCAGTGGAAATCAAAAATAATATTTAACACATTCCATTCACTTAATAATTTAACTCATTGAAGGACTTTCCCAGTTACCCTTTTTATTTTTAAATAGCATTACTCTCAACAGGAACACATTTATTATCCACTTATGAATAAAAGGAGCAAAATACTCTGGAAGGTTATTAATGTACACAATCACAAAGCCATGTGATTTGCAGTTATTTTTCATACTGATTTCTGCTCCATCTGCTCAATGCCACTTTCTCTTTTGTTGGGGACCTCATAGTTGGAAATAGAGGGAAACCCCACTCTTTGCTCGATCCAGTGGGCTACACTCAGCAACATTCTGTCTTGGAAGGCGGGACCTATGAGCTGTAAGCCAATGGGAAGACCCCTGCTTGATAAAGCTGTTGGCACAGAAACGGCAGGCAAACCTTTTTTGGGGGGGGGGGGGGGGGGGGGGGGGGATAAGAAGGAACAGTACAAAAAAAGGTTCAGGGAAGGAGACTTAACTTTCAAGGTTAAATACTAACTTGGTTTCCGCTGAAATAACAAGTAGCTGAAAAGTAACCACAAACTGATAACACCGCTGTTTGTTTAGTGCACTCACAGATTAGCCTTTACTCTTTCCTTTACTCATGAAGTTAATACTACTAAGTGAGGGCTATGAATATAATTGGTGACCTTTATTGTAGCTAATGAAAAAAAAATGAAACTACTAGTTTAGGATGAACAGCACTGCTCTATGTATGTTTGTTCCCATACATAAGTGCATAAGCACACACACATTTGCTTTACATTAACGTGTGCATGCATATATGAAGGGCATGCAGGGTTCGGCCTGTACCTGCTAGGTTGGCGGGCTGCGTGAAGATGTCTTCCTGGGTGCAGCGTGTGCGGTTGTCCTCCTGGATGAAGTGGGAGTAGCGAGCGGCGTCGCTCAGTGTGGTGGGCGTCAGGAGCACATCCACGCCCGCGCTGAACACACGCCGGAAGTCCTCCGCGATGAGCCTACGCACCTGCCGTGCCTTCAGGAAGTAGCGCTCGTAGTTCCTGAGAACGTTTTTTGTTAAGTTAGTTCATGTCGATCGCTTATGATTTTTTTGGGGGCTTTTGTTTTGCTTTGCAAGAAAGTGGACATAACCACAAATGTTACGGATTACTTTGGGCCGTCCTCCAAGTACCCCCGAGGTCATAGCACTTTGACACTTAAACCCTCTACTTTCTCACTTGACGAGGTTAAATAGGGTAGAAACCAGGCGCACTGTTGGAGCAGGAAGAAGTTTCCAGACAGGATCCTCCCCCGCACCACGTCATTGAAGCCCTCGTGACGGCTGGCGGCGTACATGGCCTCCGTCGAGCTGTCCACCATGCTACGGTGGCCTAACAGGGACACGAGAGGAAATCACATGAGCATCATATTACCTTCTTCTTTTAGAAGTCAAAACAAAATGGACAGACAGGTCAGTCAACTGGTTAGGGTGTTTGACCCCCAGACGAAAGGTTCCAAGTTAAAATCCTAATGCCTGCAGCCTATCTGTAGGGACTCTTGAGCAAGATGCCTAACTCCCACCTGCTCATTATTGTGAAGTGTATCTAACTAAATTAACTGGAGGAAATTGTCTCCTTAATGAGTAAACAGGAATGGCTTGGTTAGCAACATTACACTCCTTAACATTGTACTGTAAATGTTTTAAATACTAAAATAATTTAGGTTGTATTTCAACTATTGTATGCTCATATCTTTGCTACTCGGACTAATGTTTACAAAAATAAACATCCTTGAGAAGAGAAACAGAGGCTCACTTCACAAGACGACTATTCACCTCATCCTGTCGTATAGGTAAGCTACTGTGTCAAAGCAAAAAAAAAAAAAAAACATCTGGTCTTGTACCATACTCGAGGCCATCGAAGCGCGCCATGTTGGACGCCACCTCGGCGCAGCACAGCACATGGTAGCAGACGATGGAGTGCTGGGTGTAGGGGAGGGAGACCTGTCTCACCCGTGCCCCAGCTCCCTCCAGCAGGTCGGCGAGGCGGCTCCACTGGGCCAGGGTCTCCTGGGACAGACCAGGAGCGTGGTACTCCTGGGAAGCACCAGAGAGGTATGGTTGAGGGTCCTAATCCACGGTTCGGTATTCATGTGGACATTTTTATATACATTTTTGTATTGGGTTAGTTGGATCAATGCATGTCTTTCTTTCCTTTCTTTCCAAAAATAGGTTAGGTTGCATTCTGTAGTAAAACAAATAGTTTAAATATCTAAAGATTATATGCAAATAATTGTAAAGATTTTCTTCCACTAATTCTAAACTCATATCGCAGAGGCATATATTTAGACTGCACAAGAGCAGGTCCTGTTCTAGAGTGAGAACATCCTGGCACGAATATAACCTCAATAAATAAGGTGACGAAGTATATGTGAGATAACCTCAACACCTTTTTTCACATTCGCGTGACATTTACAAGAAGGAAAGTGGGTCAGATTTAGAAAAAGGTAACCTTGGGGATTCCCACACAGAGGTTTTGGACGTCAATGTCTTCAGCAAGCCCTGTGTGTGACGTAGGGCTCTGCACCGTCGTGGAGTCCTTTAGGTCACGGCCCTGGAGGACATCTGTGACACAACAACACGAGCTAACGTAGTTAATCACACCTGGATTTTTCTTTTGATGAGACCAAGTGGGTCATTTGCATAAGGGGAATGTCATAAAACATTGACAGAAATGTTCAAACCAAAACCGTGTAGACTGGTGAAAAATCCCCTTTTCATAGCATCATTCTCTCGCGTTTAAGGATTGTAAAAGTGAGTGGATTTAATTATTTTCCTTATCACTGTCGGTAACTGAACAGGAAACACTGATGATGGTTACCAGTATCTCCGTTTTTGGTTTCTGGCACCGTCTCCCTCCAGAACTGCTGCAACATAGTAGGACTGATGGATCCAAGATTAAGACACAGCAAAAAGTACTACAAAAAAAACAAGGGTAAGCCTCCTACCAAGAACGATGGCTGCGTCGCTGGTGCTCCGGGTCACGATGCCCGGGACGTCCATGGAGTTGACAAGGGGGATGAGACCGTAGCGGGACAGCAGGCCGTAGGTGGGCTTGAGGGCCACGGCTCCACACAGCGCCCCTGGGTTACGGGTGGAGCCGCCAGTATCTGAGCCCAGAGCTCTGCCGGAAGACATCCAAAGCAGGCATGTATTAAGATTGCGGTATCGGGCGAAGATTTATAGCTCAGACAAAAGATCTCAAGTTCAGCACACTAATGTTACCTTGGAATAGACAGTGAACAATAAATGACTGGCTCATATTGGAAATTCAATGTATTTCTAGGCAACACTTTATATGAATAACTACACCATGCCAAAGAATGAGGGCAATTCACCTTCATTATTTTCATAATTTTATGAAAACATCTCTGAATGTTTTATATACTTTAAAATGGCTTCTTATGCCAAACTGGGAGCGAGTCTTACAGGAAGCTGGTTAGTGAGGTCACAGCTGCACCACTTCCTCCTGAGCTTCCTCCTGTGATGACCCAATCAGAGTCCACCTCCACTCCTCCTGCCTGCTCTCTGTAGGGAGCAGCATAGCTCCAGGGGTTCCTGACTGGACCGAACACCCCGTCGGTACTACCAGATCTGGAGAGAATGGGAAACATGTTGGTCCAAATGCAGCCAGAGATTCACAACACAAAACAGACATCCTAGACTAATTGCTGCAGCAGCTAGATTAATAAATGTACAAGCAACGTTAACTCAATAGAATGCAACAAGTGACAGTATATAACTTTAGCCTTACCCCATTGCAAACTCATCCATATTTGTCTTCCCCATGAGAACAGCTCCCTGATCAAGAAGTTTCTGGACCACTGTAGCATTATATGGCGGGATGTAGTCTATGGTACAAGTAAGGCAACAAGTTCATCCTCAATTAAGCATTTGGTTCACTTTTGAGCAAGGAGATTTTTGTGCTTTTGATATATAGCCTAAACATTACTATGGCACCTTTGAGCATCCTTGAAGCACATGTGGTCCTGACATTCTCTGTGCAGAAGTTGTCCTTGACAGCAAACGGTATTCCATCTAGAATACCTTTGGGAGAACCTGAGAAAAAAATAACACCATATTATCACATGCATAGTCAACACAGTCAAAGTCAGATCTACAGTCAACACCGTCGTACACACCTTGAAGCAGTCTACTCTCTGCCTCCTCTGCCTGTTTCAGTGCCAGCTCCTCCGTCACGGTGATGTATGCATTTAGATGCAGAGTTTTCTTAATGCGGTTCAGACATTTTCGACACAGTTCTGTTGGGGAGATCTTCCCCTCCCTTAGCGCCAAGGAAACCTGATAAATACCGTGACATCAACGGACATTGTTTTATTTATGAATTCTGGAAAGGGTAAACATAATTGGTACCCTTCTGCTTAACGGTAGATTTTATTGTATTTATTTACAGCTTAATGAAAGTGATTGCCTGTTGTGAGGCTTAAACGTGCATGTAGTTGGAGGCGTTGTCATCACTGCAGGTGATAGGCACCCCATCCATAAGGTAACTCAATTATTATATAATCAATGTATTGAGCCAAACTAAACGTTGTCAAGTGATAGCTTATGACACGCAGCAAGGGCACTAACCTCTTTTATTGTGAGACTGAGCATATTGCCACGATCTCCCCAAAACCCAGCGATTTCCAGGCAACCTTTCGAAAAAGGTGAAGTTCAGATGGAGGGCGCCATGTTTGTTTCTGTTTTAAAACTGCTCTGCGATTGGGTAGCAGTTGAGGAATCTGAGTTCTGATTGGTTTGTGACTACATGCCAGCTCAACTCAGGAAGCGGCACTTTCTCTGGAGTCATGAACTCTTTTTCGGAATAACGTTAACTTACTGGAATGCCAGGGCGCACGTCAAGATGAATAGACATGTATGTATGTATGTATGTATGTATGCATACATGCACATTCTTTTTTAATACAGATTCACATTTACCTCAGATGTATCTAGTGTAACGCCATTTTCTTTAACATTGGGATTGCTACTGTGGAGAGCACAACTCTCTTAACTCTAAAGCAATACACAATACTAAACATTTTGAGGAGTGTAACGATGAATTCTGCAAAACAGATAATGTGCAATAGATGGTTTTACCTGGGTAAACAATATAATGCGAGGTCATTGGTATTTAGCCACGGATGTCAGAAAAAACTGTTCAGTACTACCCGCAACCGAATGACAGTCATGCCTGCCTGGGTTATTGACACGTACGGCGGTCATGATGTTCTGCGATTCACCCGAAATGCAAGCTTCCCTATTCTTAACTACCCCAATGAGGTCGTCGTACAAGTGCACGCAGCAGGACTCAATCCAATTGACGTTAGTATGAGAGGTGAGTAACAGCCTGTAATGAATGGTAAAAGCACAAGACTTTTAGGTCGAGGGCAGAATTGTTTATGACACTCCTCTGATGCCCTTCATTACCGATAGTTGATTGCTGCATGTGTTGAATTCCCCCTTTTCATCTGAACTCAAACATATTCAGAACAGCTTTCCTGCACCATAACGACAGACAGCCAGACAAGGTCTTGTCGCAAAGCAGACGTTTCATTGTTGAGGTTGCCTTAGCCAAAAGTTATACAAATAACTATGTGTCTATGGTGAATTCATAGAAGATGGTTGCATGCGTACCACTAAAGTAACTAAAAACATACTACTAAGCAAGTCATACTACTCTCTCCTATGTATGATCATATCATCCTAGAATCATACAGCCCATAACCTAATTTGTTCTCCTTAACTGTGATCTGAATGTAGTCTTTTGGTCCCTAGACCTCTCTGTCCAAAAGCCTTGGCAGTGACAAAAAATAAGAACCATCATTATTGATATGTTTTTTTATTCGCAGGTGGTTATGGAGCCGCCAGCCTGTCCATGAAGAGAGACCCCCTGAACCTCAACCAGACGGGCAGTGAGTTCCCCCTCGTCCTGGGCAGGGACGTGTCGGGCGTGGTCATGGAGTGTGGGCTGGATGTGAAGTACTTCAAAGAAGGGGATGAGGTGAAGAGGGGGGAGGGATCCTAGTGTGAGGAGACGTGTGCAAGACAGGTAGAAGAGGTTATTTTCAAAATAGGGATGTTGTTTTAGATTAACTGTTCTGTATTATAATCATAACATAGAGATGTAAACTAAGCCAAACTGTATTTGTGGTAGGGGCCTCCTCATCCCTCAATCTGTTTGTTTACACTTCATGAGAAATGTGTATTATTATTATTGATAATTATTAAAGGGGAGTTTGAGAGTTTTAAAGAGAGAGAGAGAGAGCAGAAAAGAGCAGCAGAGAGCACGATTTTGAAACTAAACCAAAAAAACGTTCCCTCCCTCTCTGTTTTCTCACTCCTTACGTTTCTCCGCCATTGAAACAGATACTCACAGCGTATTTCACTCACTAATAGCTGACGGATGGCTAGGCCATTTCTTACAAGTTTAACTCAAATACTAGTTCTTAAAGCTTACCTAGAGCACCTTTTTAATCAATTTGTATTAATCTAATTAACATCATGATTATCAATTTAGACTACCAAAGTGCATATTATGAAACTATATATACAGTACCACTGAGACTATAACCATTAATGATGAATTGTCACACAGTCCTACTATTTGGGGTTAGGTCTTTGTGAACAAGTCCCTCCATTTCATGCCAGTCATGAAGTCATATGCCAGTGGAATACTTGGGGTTGACGTCACACAATAAAAAACAACACTATCTTTCCACAATGCATTACCAAAAAGAGGAACTCAAAATCCAGAGTGTCACACATGAATACAATGTGTGAATACAGTGTTGTCTCCCTCAGGTGTGGGCTGCCATACCACCATGGAAACAGGGCAGCTTGGCTGAATTTGTGGTGCTGAGTGCTAATGAGGTAATGTTTGACTCTTTGACAAAAACATTCTCCAGTTTTATGAATCCATATCATTGATTCAAAAGTTGTAGCCTTTAATACCTTTATTAAGAAGCATATATTTTTATTTTGTTTGTCTCAGATATAACATATGTGTTCTTATTATTATCTTATCCAACCAAGATTATTTCTTATCTAACCAAGCCTAATAATTTAACTCTTGCGTACGTTTTTGATTCTGATTCTGATTATTTTGTGGCCGGCCTCAACTCAGTGACGCTTTATATTCATTGCCAACCATTAAAATGTGAGAAGAACAGTCTCAAATTGGGTTAATGTTGTCTCACAGGTATCCCATAAGCCCAAATCACTGAGTCATTCAGCCGCCGCTTCACTGCCTTATGTGGCCGCGACAGCCTGGTCGGCCTTGGTCAACACATGCGGACTCACGCTGGAGAACTGTGCCAAAAAACGGTAGGGGGACATTACGACAATCTGCACTCACAGATATAGGCACACATAGACGTGTGTGTCTTTTATCCAATGGAATCGTTATTCCTCTTCCATCAGCTAAGCCGAGAGAAGACTATGGTCTTTGAAGAGTGATAGGGAGTGAGAGTCGTGAACAGAACAGTTGTGTGAATGGGCCATATACACTAGTAACACCATTTGAGGTCCTACATGGGTCACTGATCCACAGTTACATTATAAACAGGATAAAAAGGATGAATGAGTTCCTCACCCTTAATAGGAAGTACACCACTCATTATACATAGTCATTATTAAAGTAGAATAGGTTTAATTCTTTCCACATAAAAATAACAAAACATTGCTTTATTAAAGGTTCATTTCCACTTTTGTTTTTGTTGTACCTACACAGGATTCTGATTCTTGGAGGATCTGGAGGCGTTGGAACATTTGCCATACAGGTAATATTGAGGATCACTGCAAGCCAGCCGCAACAATGAAGCACAATCTCAAATGCTAAATTGTCAGTTGCAATTAGTGCCCCCAAAGGGGTTTTTATGGACTATATTGTAAATATGACCAATGAAGGTACTTTATGAAGGAAGAGTAAATACTATACTTTTTTTTGTATTATTGCCAGATGCTGAAAGCATGGGGAGGGCACGTGACTGTGACATGCTCCCAGAATGCAGAGCGGTTGGTCACAGGACTAGGGGCCGACCATGTGGTCGACTACAGTGCCGGTCCCGTAGAGCTTGCTCTCGGGACACTGGAGAAGTAAGCCACGCACACATATTCACTTTCACTAAATGAGTTGGAGAGGAAGTGTGTCAAAGGAAGTTCCCTTCTGTGATTACACAGTAGGAATTGCATGTTTCATTTTGGGTGAAGTACAATGTCGTTTTGTATCCAAACCACTGACATCTGCATGCTATCAGGCATATGCTATCAGGTATATATTGTCATAGTAGTATATAAATCAGTCTCTGTCTCTCTCCTTGTCTCTGTCTCTCTCTTTGCATCTCTGTCTCTCCTTGTGTCTCTTTCTCTCTCTCCTTGACTCTGTTTCTCTCTCTTTCCTTGCGTCTATCCTAACCATTCCCTTTGCTTGCCCGCCCGCTCCATCTTCCCAGGTTCGACGTGATCCTGGACAATGTGGGCGGTGACACGGAGAGCTGGGCCCTGGGTCTGCTGAAGCCTTGGTCTGGGGCCAAGTACGTGACTCTGGTCACCCCCTTCCTTCAGAACACCGACCTGCTGGGCGTCGCCGACGGCATGATGCAGACCGGCATCACTGTGGCTTCGAAGGCCCTCAAGGTAATCCCGCCACCTGCAGAGAGTGATCAGTGGTCAGGCAGTTGGTCAGTCTGTCAGTTGGTTAGGTAGTCGGTTTGACGGTCGCTCAACCGCAGGGCAAAATGCCAGGCCAGCTATGTGTGTCTTTTTCAGTTATAGGCCTGCGTCCACGTCACGTGACTGTCAAGTTTCTGTCTACGAAAACAAGCAAGATGGCTGACATTCATTTTATTTTCAGTGGAAAATGCAATATTACGCTCGTTTCGGCATTACAATGCGTTTTGATAACATTTCTAGCGAGAGATGTGCCTTTTAGTGTCATAGTCTTTGTTCAGTGATAGTATATGTAACTGCTCGTGGGTTTTGAAGGAATATAATTGGGGTAGGCTATATTCTGTTTAAGAAATAACCAAAATGATATATTTGACTACTCAACACGTATTTCAAACATGTGGAACCATGAGCTACATTTTGTTCGGAATCCCCCCGCCCCCCAGCTCTCGTATACATCCATATGCACTTGTTTAAGACCTATGGCCATTTCATTTTTTGTAACATGCACGCATATATCCTGTATTTAATACACGAACATGTAATATGAACACAATATTCTGAACAACCCCCGAAATGATTGATTCTTGGTTCCTATGATAGGAGCGGGACGCTGTGATGAGGTAAATTAATGTAAACAATGTAAGCACAATTCACGTTGCTTACGAGTTTATGAGTTCTATGTAAAGGTTAATTTACACAAACCTAGATGAGGATTTATCACCAATAGTGCACTTCAGTCATTTATTTATCTAAAGATAAAGGATTTAGCCGGCTTTTACTCCAAACCATAGCGCACTCGTTGCCATAACGACGTTACGTGTAGTATATTGTTTTGCTGTTGGCGTAAACTAGGTTCCGCTGGCTAGGAAATAGACAGATATTCTACGATGCGTCAGACTGAACAGCGCCTCCCTGAGGGCACTCAGGGAGTGTGAGATGTGAGGTTATTCTTCATGCTCAGTGTGTAGTGACTATTTCTGTTGTTCAGTGCAATGATCATGGCAAGCTGCATATTTATAGGCATAAGGAATAGAGCACCAGATTAATAGTTGTTGACTTTCTAAAGATGGAATGTGGAATGTACCTAAATTATCAACCACATTGTGGTTGTGAGTGTGTGAGAAAATGTAAGAGTGTCTAGTATGCTCTTAAATTGCACGTGTGTATGTTCCCCTTGTGTGTGTGTGTGTGTGTGTGTGTGTGTGTGTGTGTGTGTGTGTGTGTGTGTGTGTGTGTGTGTGTGTGTGTGTGTGTGTGTGTGTGTGTGTGTGTGTGTGTGTGTGTGTGTGTGTGTGTCCAAGACCAAGTTACCGTGGCCCACGGTGACAGCCACAGCCATTATGGTCGCAAATTATAGGGGTGGGGCCCGTTGTTCTCCTATTGACCTCTTTTATATGCCTAAAGGACATACAAGATTATACATTTTGTGGTTCTAGCCCAACCAGAAGAAATGTAATCCCTCCCTAAGAGGTCATACGAAGATGTAAAAAAACACGACTGAAGTGAACTATTGGTGATAAATCCTCATCTATGTTTGTGCAAATTAACCTTTACATAGAACTCATAAACTCGTAAGCAACTTGAACTGTGCTTACATTGTTTACATTCATGCACCTCAATACAGCGTCCCGTTACTATCACATGAACCGAGAATCAATCATTTCTGGGGGTTTTCAGAATATTGTGTTCATATCACATGTTCACGTTCATGTAGTAAATGCAGGATATATGCGTGCATGTTACAGAACAGGAAATAATGGCCATTGGTCGTTAACAAGCGCATATGGATATATACGAGAACTGGTGGGTAGGGGGGGGATTCCGAACAAAAATTTAGCTCATGGTTCCACATGTTTGAAATATGTGTTGTGTAATAAAATATATAATTTTGGTTATTTCTTAAACAGAATATAGCCTACCCCGATTATATTCACTCAAAACCCCAAATGAGCATGACAAACGCCACAAGCGGTTTAACTAACTAACTAAACATCATATACAATCACTGAACGAAGATTATGACAATCAAATGCAAATTTTGTAGGCCTATAGAAAAGAATAGGCCAATAAAACGTAGGCATCTCACAATTTTAGAGCCGTTAATGTGAAACTACTACGTTTTCTGCTGTGGACCAATGTAGCTACACTGCATTCTGGTGTGGGATTGTGTTGCATGCACACACTCACCCTTGCACGCAATGTAGGGCAGAGCTGCAGTCACCACCAACCACAGTAAAGCAAGAAAACAAGATGGTAACAGATTAAGCAAATGGAAGTTGTTCTCTTTTTATCTGAGAAGTCCTCAAACAACAATTGTATGGGCTATTACTGAAATGGCTGGTTCTAATGTGTACTATGTTTTATCCTATGCAGCAATTAGTACACGGTACGTAATTCACATTTTGAATGAAGTACAAGACAAAATAAAAGCACACGGTGGCCCATAAATCGTCATATTAAAGGACTAGGAATTGCTAAGCTATGTAAAGCTATATTTTTCCAATTGCATCTTGATATAGTTGAGGACAAACAGGCATGCCACACTGCAATGCTGAAATTAAAAGAAGAGTATTCAGTTAATATTCAACTGATAATCATTAACAAGGTTTATATCATGTCATGATTTGAATGTTGTGTGAGAAATGTTGTGTGCACACCTTTTACTGGCTTTAGGTATCGACATTTTACTGTGGAAAGAGGAAAGAGGAGAAAGAGGAACCAAACTTGTTTACACTCATACACTCATATATGCTTCTACATCATGAGATGATGAGAATGTTTATTAATAAGTATTTTAATTATAAGCTATTGCAAAATATAATGCTCATGTTCATAAATATTTTGTATTTATTTAATTTATTCAATTTTTTATTTTAAAACAAAATCATTGAAAACAAATCCGATAAATAAAATATTGCCTGACATCTGGGGTGTGAGGATTCAATTAATGAAACTTCCATCTTTAAATCACTGATTTTCTTTCTTAGAAATCTTGGTGTGGTACACGCTGTTGATGCAGAACGTTCATTCAAATTCATTGTTTTCAAGGAGTGGCGCTCATATCTCCTCTGAAGGAAAGCATTCCCTGCCGAGCAGTGTTGGACACACCCAGTCCCCTGCCATTTTCGTTGTGATCCAGGTCCACCGTAACATTTCCAGGCATCAGATCTCAAGGCTGTTCTTATGTTGTGGTGTTCTCCCCTGTTGAACCTTCTGGGCTAGTGTTAGTATTTCAATCTAATGTACAGAGTACAGTACAGAGTTTCAACGTTCCCCTCAGAGAGGAGACTCTCAGGAGACGCCCTTAGCACTCTGCTGCACCCGTGTCCCATATTTGAATTATTTAATTGTTATATTATTTTTATTTATTTAATCCTGCGCTTTGTCATTTTTCTACTGCAGCTATTAACTCCATAAAGACCTGAACTGGGAAGGATCTCAAGAATAAAACGAGTCAATCCATAAATCGTTTTCCTTTATAAATCGTTTTGTTTGTACTCCCCCCCCCCCCCCCCCCCCACCACACACACACACACACACACACACACACACACACACACACACACACACACACACACACACACACACACACACACACACACACACACACACACACACACACACACACACACACCCTTTCAATGCTCCCCGTTCGACGTTCAATGCAATATTAGAACTGTGTCCTTAATGAGCAGGGGGTAGGCCTGAAGTAGTATGGGATAGTTTGGGTTGCAACCTTTTTGGTCTGGGCGTCCAACACCCTCACTACTAGACTAGACTAACCCCCCACTCTGCTGAAGACTGTTTTCCATCCGTCTCGTTAACACAGCACCTTTGTAAAGGAGTGCACTACCGATGGGGCTTCTTCATACCCAACGGTGCCGCTCTGGATGACATCAGCGAAATGGTGGACGCCGGAAAGGTATGATACCAATTATCTTTAGATATTACATATACCAATACGCAGGCTAATATTATTATCATTATTATTATTAGGGGTCCTATGAAATCCGTAGGAACCCTATTGTATTCGTTAGTATTATTATTATTATTATTTATTTTTCTCTGACAAATTCGGCCATATCTCAAAACGACATGCTCAAAAGTTGTATAAATTGGCAGGCTTGTAGAACTTGTAAAATAAGTAAGGGATGCAAATGATGGGTCAGAATCAACCATAGCTGGCGCTGTAATAAGCCTTTGAAGTCCAACATACTCAACAGGCTGCTATTTCCACTAGGAAAGTGCAATATGTATGGAACTTTGTATACATGCACCATTCGTCATGATGAACAACTTTCAAGGTGCAACCCATATGGTCAGACCATTCAGATGTAATGCAATGGCCACAACTCAACCAAACACACACACTAAAACTGCTGTGGTGCCAGAGGTGGTAAAAGCTTCAAACTTGTACCAGGTGACTGTGGGACTATATAGTCTTAAATTCATAGCAATAAGGCCAAAGACGGCGGAGATATACAATTTTATAGTGAAATATTTGCATATCCCCGATGTTTAAACAGCTATAACTTTGCGTCAAAACCACGTAGGCGCGGCTGTCTGATATGGATAAAACGAAGAGATTCCATAGTATACCCATGCCAAATTTCAAGTCTAGAACTGAAAATAAATTTGGATGCATTAGTTTGAAGTTTGCCTTTCGAAAACCGAGGCCTCTCTCCAACTGGGCCTTAAAGGGGTACACACATCATTTCTCAAAAGTCAGTTTTGACGGTGGATTTTGACACTGTATGGTTCAAAAGGTGATTGTTTTGACATGTTGACTTCAGGTAAACCAGTTTATAAGGCATACAAATGCCATTTAACCATACCTACCAAGCTCACTATAACTGCCGTGTATGGAAGTCTACTCATTCTCAAAATATAGCGTAATGTGCCCTTGGCAATGTACATGTCCATGTAGTGTAGTGGTACAGTGTCGGCCACATGATCATGGGGTCGCCGGTTCGAGTCTGACCTCGAACAAACACCATGTGAGACATGGCATGAAATCAAACAATGTTTACTATGATGATTTCATTAGGCCATGGCCACCATGCTCACCATACTGTAGGACCCCGTTATCGTTGCTTGCAATTATATTTATTATTATTAAAAACGTCAAAAAAAAGGTTAAGCTCTTCACAAGCGTTTTCTTGCTTCTATAGTTTGCATTGAGAGAAAGCATTAGAGCTTCGTATGTGCAACTAGAATATACTATCAAAGGAAGTTGTACGAAGAAATGTGGCATCTGTGGGAGTGATCCTCAGCTTCCGGTTTTCTGTCTAGTGCAACCTCGACTTTAACTTCCGTTTAGGTTCACCGTTTCTTTTATTTGACCTTTTGCATCAAGTGGGGATGCTTATTTTACAACACAGACATTTGAAAAATGTCAACACATGCCCCACTTCTATATACATTTTTTACCTATAGATTTTTATCCTAACAGAAATCCCCAAATCAGCAACATGATGCTGTTAGAATGAATTTAAGACTTCAGATCATTACAATTTGACTCATAGTCTTTACCTTTTGACCTGTGTTTGATATAAAGTATTTTTTCATCAGTGTATCTAAGACTCGTATCATCTTAACATGTCTTCTAGTGTATACTCTTAACACTTTTATCCCACGCCTTCTCTTCTCATCGGTGCCAGATACGGGCCGTGGTGGAGGAAGAGTTCCCCTTCTCCCAGGTTCCCCAGGCCTTCCAAAAGGTGGAGGAGGGCCACGCCCGAGGCAAGACTGTGGTCCAGATCATCGGGGGAGGGGGAGACCACGCGGGGCGCTGACGGGAAAAGCATTGACGCAGACCAACCCCGCAGTTACGGAGTTGCTATGGGGATGCGCAGCTATCTCAGTTCCCCTTAGAGTTTTAACAAAGCAGTTGATCACAGTATGGATCGTGAACGTGTTGAGTTATGAATGACTATTGCTTGGCTCTTGCTGATGCGAATGACAAATATTTGTTCAGGTGGGAGAAAATGTGCTCACTACTTCTTTGGAGTTTTGTGGTTGGAGTGGCTTCGTGAATGTAAATAATATTAAATGGTCTCAAGGGAATCATATTGTCTTGATTGATTTGACTAGAATTGGTATTACCTTGTAGTTTCATAAGGACACCGTGTTCTCCACAACACCATTTTAAGGTGGTCTTCAAAGTGTGTGTGTGTGTGTGTGTGTGTGTGTGTGTGTGTGTGTGTGTGTGTGTGTGTGTGTGTGTGTGTGTGTGTGTGTGTGTGTGTGTGTGTGTGTGTGTGTGTGTGTGTGTGTGTGTGTGTGTGTGTGTGTGTGTGTGTGTGTGTGTGTGTGTGTGTGTGTGTGTGTGTGTGTGTGTGTGCTTTCCCTTAATGGTTTCCACCCTGCCACTTTCTGGAGACACTTTTCCTTTTTTGTTTTGGAAACCTATAAGCATATACAGTAGTTCTCAGAAATGTAAGAAGGAAGACCAAATCTTTATTCCTATGTAACTGGCATTCACATATTTACACACAGTAGTAGGCATCAGTGTAGCAGTACTGCATTGAAATAATCTATACACGTAATTAACGCAGTACAACTTAATATGTGATCGACACCTGCCACATTGAAACATATTCAAACTGTACAATCAAGTTTGATCTACAGCCATTGAAAAAAAGGAAAGAAAACATTATTTGGGAATCATACATTACACTTTCACAACAATGTCTCGAACACACAATTAGGAAACCGAAGTTGTAATAAACTTTCAGGCAGAGAGGATAGGTACAGCATCAACACAGGTCTGCATGGGAGAGGATCAGGTCAATGACAATTTGCAATTATTTTAGTGATATTATCATAGACCGAATTCTTTACACTTTATTACTTGTATATGAATAAATTCAGAGGGAATTTATGTTTTTTAAGTTGAAAGATTGTGTTAAAAGTACCAAAATATTGCATTGAGAGCTTTAGTAGCGACAACAAAGAAGTACAAATTCATATTTCTGGTTCTATCATGGAGTTCCAACCCAGAGCACAGTCCCCCTGGCGGAGCTGCATCACAGAGAACAGTCCCCCTGTTGGAGTTGCATTACAGACCACAGCCCTCCTGGTGGAACTACATCACAGAGCACAGTCTCCCTGGCGGAGCTGCATCACAGAGTACGGTACCCATGGTAGAGCAGCATCCTAGAGCGCAGTACACCTGGTGGAACTACAGTGGCGAGTGCTGAAGTCTAGGACAAAGCTAGTTTCTGCGATTCGCTGGGCATTATAGTTCTTTAGGTGTGCATTGGAGTTAAAGGGCTTCCAAAATTAAAGAATTTCTAATGACCATCTTTGGCTCAATTTTCTCTCATCAAATGTGTTGAGGATCACATGGTTCTTGTCATATTGTTGGCCACCTGAAAGATAAACGGAAATAAGTAAAATATTTATATAAATATTTTTATCGGTATTGCACTACAATTCTAGCATGTTCATGTTCATAGTTTTCCAGTGATACATTTATCAACCAATAGGTGGAGCTACTGCAATACAGTTCACAGAAGCTACAGGTCACAGAACCGAAAGCGCTAAAGAATAATTTGTCATTTAGTCAGTATTATCAGATAATATATTTTTTTGGTCTTAACAAAACAAAAATAAACTTGTTTCTGACTGAATGTTGCAATAACTTCTGTATAACTATAGTAATGTATACCACTAAGAATCACAGAATGCTGTCTGCACAACAAAAAAAAAAGGAATGCAAAGCCAAATTGATTTAACAGCCAATAGATTTCTGACCTTTGACCTCCAGGACCAGCTCTGGCTTAAGGTGGCACCGCACCAGGCCGTCGGGGGTGAGGTTCCACAGCTGGTTGTCCTTGCCGCGCTCGGCTGACACAGACAGACGGCTGCCAGCCATCAGCATGCTGCCTGTGGTCTCCAGACAGCAGTCCTCCAGCAGCTGCACGGGAGATCACACACATTACAAACATTGCCATTTACTATAGAACTACCAGCTGCATGGGAGAGCCCATACATTACTATTTACTATAGAACTACCCGCTGCATGGGAGAGCCCACACATTACAAACATTACTATTTACTATAGAACTACCAGCCGCCCGGGAGAGCCCATACATTACCATTTACTATAGAACTACCAGCCGCATGGGAGAGCACATACATTACCATTTACTATAGAACTACCAGCTGCATGGGAGAACCCATACATTGCTAACATTAAAGGTCCAGTGTGTAGAATGTAGTAGCATCTAGCAGTGAGGTTGCAGATTTAAACTAACTGAACTCCCCCTCTCTTCCCAACGACTAAGGTGGCCTGCACTGGCCTGTTTTGTGCCAGCAGGTATTCCAAAATGAATTTGTCTTCTACGACAGCATCTAGTAGCCAAGTGTCAAATGACAAGGTTCCTTGATTGATTAATGAATTGTATTTAGTTGTTTAATCTGTATATGTACAACTATAGGTCATAGCTTTCAAGTTAGTGCCCTTTTACATTGCACGTGATTCTTCATTGCGAATGTTTAAAAAGTCAATAACAAACCATCACCACTTTCTGTTTGTCTATAACTTCACATTAATCACACAAACGCACACACACACACACACACACACACACACACACACACACACACACACACACACACACACACACACACACACACACACACACACACACACACACACACACACACACACACACACACACACACACACACACACACACTGTGGTAGCTAGAACCAAACCACGTATACCTCGTTTACGTTGAATAGGTATTTAAGAATAACCTTGCACCCACTGTTTCTTCAGCAAACCTCAGTCAGTGGTTTCAGTTCGTATTTCTGACTAGATTGGCACAGTTAGGCGATTGGAAAACGTTGTGACTTTCGTTCAATTTACCGATGGGTCGATTTGGATTAGCGCTCGACTGATTGAGATCAGTGTTATTTAAATGTTGACATAGTCCGAATTTTTTGTCGATATGCAATTTTTTTAATACTGTATACCTTATACCATATACGTTTGTGATTTATATTTCTTATAATATTTTGTACCATTGTTTTATATATTTTACATTTTTGTTTACTTTGATAAATTTGAATGTCTATCTATCTTACAGAGCAGAGCAATCATATAACAGAAACAACGTCCCTCCGGCAAGGATCAACGAAGTCCTATGAATGTGAACGTGAATGACCTTGCAGGTGAGCAGGCCTTGCTGGTACAGCCAGAGCTGCTCCACACCGCCGCTCTCCTCCAGCGCCTGCAGCCTCATCAGCTTGATGTCGTCCAGGCTGCCCGTCAGCGTCACTACGCAGCCCGACTCTCGGCTCCGCAGGCGGAAGTACAGCTGCCTCTGGTTGGTGGGATCACACAGCGACAACAACACATCATCATGGTGAGTCCCAATGGGCTACCGATAGTACTAGCTGGACTCACACAGCCTGCTGGGGCTTGTAGCCTTGGGACTGGGAGGGGACATGAACCATGGAGGAGAAGGAATTAGTGAGATGAATAAATGGTAAAGTTTGCCCCAAAAATATTTATAAGCCCATATTGCATAGATATATGCAACAAAACAAACTTAAATCAGTATTTTGAGTGACAAAACACTATAGTTTATATGGTACATGTTATAATTCCTATCCCTCAACAGACAATACTGGGCAGGGATACAAAATAAACCCGGTAATTTAAATAACATTACATTTTCAGAAAAATGGACATACAATTACACTGGCCTCTTGCTTGCATAGAAAACAAAAGTAACATCTGAAGTCAACCAAATATACAACGTCACTACTAACTAGGCTGGTCTATTCCATACCCAGTGTTAAATGCGGGGTTCAAAAACCAAACAGGAGTACGGATTTAATTGTTACCTGAAGTAACGGCCGCAAGGACCCCACATGCTTCCAGCCACTAAAGCTGCGCCAGTCTCCGATCTCACTGGGCTGCACTAGGATCTGCCGACCGCGGTAGTTACCTCCCTCGTACAACACCCACCTGTGGAGAACACCATGACTACTAGCACGCTCGTTGTCGTTTAGATTCCACTCACATTCAAAACGACATGACATGTACATATGTACGCGCATGTATGACGCATATGTAAAGTGGATACAATGAAAGTAGAGCAAATGCTGAATGATCCGAGTGGTAAATGTGGATGAAGTCATCTTGTTTGAAATGTTTGAGATATATATTCTCTTGCTTTTGTGGTGCAAGTTTGAAAAATATTCTCTTGATTTTGTGGTGCTACTTTAAAAAGTGTGCACACTAGGATCGTCTCTTTGATGCTACAAGCTAAGCTAAAGAGTGCGTCAATGGAACATAGCTGGCCTGTATGTAGATTTATAAAGAAGACTGCTTTTCATTCTCTACAGGTTGAGGATCTGGGAATAATCACAGTATTATATGTCCTAAAGTAGACAATCAAAATATGTTGAGTCATTGTTCAATAATAATAATATACTAATACATTGTATTAACATTAAATACAAGTGTAAAATCATATATTAAAACATTCAAAGTCAATAGTTACGTACATTCCTCCAGCCACTGCTACAGAGCGCATGTGTGCATCCAGGCCCATCTGCCGCAGGTTCACAACTCCGCTGGTCAGTGAGACCCTACGACCCCTGCAGCCCAGCTTGCTGAACACAGTGACAGAGGGCAGGGATAACTCCTGGACAAACAGACAGGGAGGCGGACGAAGAAGAAGAGTGGTGAGGAACAGGACGCCCAAAGGGTGATCGGACATTCCATACGTGTGACATTTCACATGATCACTCACATACAATAAAAATCTAAACAATGAAACAAGTGCTAGACTATTCACAATATAGCTTCCTTCCGTTGCACCCGCAAGGCATTCTGGGACTTGCAGTCTTATAACCATTCGTACAACAGTAAATGCATCAATATCAAACAAACGTACTAATTAAATGTATTTCTTTTTTCTGGGGATAACACGGGAACCTCCTTCCTAGAATCCTCAGGACGAAACACTTTTATTTTTTATCTCATAGTGTTCGAATTCGAGCTGAAACAGGGGGTTCACTTATACTTTAAAAAGTATCACACACACACATATTTGCAAAGTTGTTATGGGTTGTAACCATGGGGATAACACGTCCCCCATCCTTCCTCTCAGCCCAATACGATTTGTTTTTTAAATCTCAGTGTTTTCGAATTCGATGTGAAATAGGAGGTTCACTTTCCCTTTAAGGTCACACACACAGCCACACACACACACACACACACACACACACACACACACACACACACACACACACACACACACACACACACACACACACACACACACACACACACACACACACACACACACACACACACACACACACACACACACAAGACACAGAAGCACTCACATGTCCCGTGATCTGCATGGAGCGGATGGTGGTGTCACTGGCCAAGTAGCCCATGGCCTCAGGGCTGGGGTACTCCCCCTCCTCCAGAACATACATGTTCTCTGAGAACTCGGCTCCCTCGTAGGCTACCCAACTGACGAAGACACAGATATACACACACACACACGCAAACGCACACACAAACAGAGACAATCAAAAGGGGACGAAACTCAAATTGATAGTACTTTATAATAATAATTGTAAATAACAATTGAAGACATTAGTTATCAAAAATCGTCCTCAATTGAGTGCGTTTGTAACGAAGCATGCTGTGTATTTTACCTGCCAGCCTTCACCCTACAGGACCTAGGTGTGAAGCCTTCGTCCAAGGCCCCCACACTGTCTTCTAAGACCATCTCCCTTCCCTTAAAGGCCTCCTCCGAATAGAGATGCGCCTGTAACACACACACACACACACACACACACACACACACACACACACACACACACACACAAAGCACACAAAAGCACAGATGTACAAACAATGTTGGGATGGATCAGGAAAACTTGGCATCAATTTGAAATGAAAGATGTTTAAAATTTCTACGATACAATCACCCAATTGGTAGAGCAAAACTCACCCTGAACTTGCTTGATACTGATAGGTCGTCCTGAAATAGCAAGATGCAAACCATTAGAATGAATGAATTATATATATTTGTATATATTTACATCAACTGAATATATAATGAATCAACTATACATTACTATTAATACAGCACTAATGAGTTGAGTGTAATGATTACAACATTACACACGTCACAAAACGTTTCAGTCTAACGCAGGGATTGAACCCAGGACCCTATGGGCTAGCAGGGAAGTACCCCAGAGACACTAGACTGTTAACAGCCTGTACATCATTTTCATAGAGTCTTCCTACCTGGAAAACGGGCTGTATGGAGCAGATCCTGTAGGTCTGCGCTCCCCAGTCCTCGTGGCTTCCATACAGGCCTTTCTCCAGCACGTACAGCTCCCCGCTGAACGCTGCCTTCTCAAATGCCACCCACCTGCCGGGACACACACGCACACACACACACACACACACACACACACACACACACACACACACACACACACACACACACACACACACATATGCATGCATGCACACACACACACAGACATGCACACACACAGACACACACACGCATGCACACACATACACACACACACGCAAACACACGCACACACATACACACACACATACATACAGGAGGACACACGATCAAGGAGGTGAAGAAGAAGAGGGTGGAGGCATAGTACTGTAATTTCTTTTGCCAAAAGTGTGATTTAATTTAGGAAGGATGCTGTTCATATTTTGGTTGCTTTCAAACACACACACACACACACACACACACACACACACACACACACACACACACACTGATATACACAAACACACACACACACACTTTAAATGTTAAACAAAACTCAGAGAGTTTGTGTCCTGTGTAAAGGTTGGATCGTTTTGCGTACACAGCAGTGATACGATGATGGTGTACTGATGGTCTAAAACTAAAACGGTGAATTAGGTTGCAATTAGGTTGTTTTCAAAGTAACTTCTGTATTAGTAAGTCTGCACCATTCTTTGCCCAGAGGTCTAGTGGTGTAACCCAGTGATACCAACTGGCGCCTGGTGACTTTTGATGCAGTTTTACTATACAGAAATCCTTGTACTTCAGAAAGATTTTTTTGAAGCCATTGTCCAACACCAGGTGTAGATTATAAGACTTGTGTCGCACCGTTTGTTCATGTGTACCTGAAGACAGGGTGTGGCAGTGTGCGTGTCAGTGTGCATATTTGCATTTGTGCGCTGGCTGTAAAGACGGAACTTGGACACACACACGCCCAAAATCAAAGAAGAAGGCATGTCTATGCATACGGTAGACGTTGGCACGAGAACTTTGCCCTTATGATCACAGATAAAACATGACATCTCAACATGTAGATTGCCTGCGACCATACCACTGGTTGTGAACAGCCCTTTGAGAATTTGTATTCGTGATACAGATCCTAAAACATAAACTTGTCTTGGGTTGTCAGACGGATCATAACTTACACTCCCGCCAGCACGTTGATGGACTGGGTCTTAGAACCGAAGTCTGTGTTCTCCATGGCGATGACGGGGTCCAGCAGGTCTACGTTGACCCCACGTTCCCCGAAGTTCGGGTCACTGCATAGTTTGATGTGCGGTGATAGGAGGTCCTGAAGAAAGGAAAGATGGAAAGAAAGAAAGAAAGTACAGACATTAATTAATAACTCCAAAAATGAGGCTAGTCAAGGTATAGGCAAACTCACTTGCGCTATTTTTAATCCTTCGGAAAGAAGCAAATGTAAATCACACAAAATATCCGTGATTTGTTAACTGCTAAGCAAAGAAAAGGCTGATAAACTCAACCATATTGACTTAATTACTTTACTACTATTTACTTTACTACAATAACAATTTTTTATTGTAACTCCTTTATTCCTCCTACATAGATAAGCGTGCCTTGTCTTTAGACTTTCATTGCTCAGAGCTACTCTGTGTCTGACAGAGTATTTGGTAAATACAACTCTTGAAAATTCTCATGAGTTCCATCTCCGGGACGTTTTCTTACAGTGACGATGGGCCTCAGGGACCGCAGGCCGTCCTCCGACCCTCCCCAGTCGCTGACATGAGGGTACTCGCCCTCCTCCAGGATATACTGGCGGCCCTCTAGGTTTGCCTCGTCGTAGCCCACCCACCTGGGAGGGAGAAAACCAACGGAGAAGCTTTAGGTTTGCCAGCAGGATGTAGTCCACAGAACACAAAATACATACCTCTACCAGTATTAGTATAGAGAGTTTGATATCGCCTTTGTGATGCCAAGGAGTGTCATGCAAGGACTATATTTAGACTATAAAGACAGATAAATTATTGTAATTTAAAATTTGGGTCAGGGGGTAATGTATTTTTTAAAATAGGAGGGTAACGTATTGACGAATGAATGAAAGAATGAATTTAGATTTGATTTATTTATTTGTTATCTTTTTTTACATCTACCCATATTATTTATGGTCATGACATCCCCTCATAGGAATTCAGCAATAAGCAAATAGTGCATCGACAATGCAATTCAGATTCCACTGAATCCCATAAAAGCACTCACAGTCCAGCAAGGATCTTGAGAGAGCCCACTGAAGACAGGGTCTTTCTCCCGTCTCCGTCTCCCTCCTCTGGTTCTTGCTCCTCCTGTTCTGCGTCTCCTGCTAGCAGGTCATACACCTCACTGTCCAGCTCCAGGCATCCCCCCTCGAAGTCTGGCTTCTCAAAAACCAGGGCCTGAGCAGAGACCAGAGTGTGTTAATGAAGGAACAAAACAGTTAGTGCTTTGTGTGTTTGCCTGTTTGTGTGCGTGTTTGTGAGCATACAGACGTGCGTTTGAGTGTCTCTGTGTGTGTGTGAGAGAGAGAGAGTGTGTGTTGGCTTTTACAGTGCCAAGGCACAGCCTTAATGGAAGTATTTCCCACCTTTCTGTCAGTTCAATGTAGTACATGAGCTAGTTCCCAAACTACAAATAGATTTCAGACTGCAGTTTGTCTCAGCAGGCAATGCCTTCATGTACTGTAATAAATGCCATTGAATAAGCTACATTCTAAATGATTTATACATTAATATTAACTAGTTGGCTATATGGATACGATTGCAGATAAGAATATAATGACAGCTTCCCTTTCTTTCAGTTTCTGTCATTAAATGTGACTTAACTACGAAATCCTCAGCATAATAAATCACAAGCTCTATATGTAGCAATTCAACTCACTGTTAATAATATTTATATTTTAATATTTATGTATATACATAGTACAAGGCATACAAATATTTCCCTTGTGCTACTACTGACCCTGTGTGTTGCAAATTTTGATTAATTGGTTACAATATTGAGACCTCATTAGATATTAGTATCTTCATTAGTATTAGTATCTACTGTACATAAAATCAATTTTGTACATTGTTTAAACTCACCTTGACTTCATTGGGGTGTTCCACCTTTATTGGACCCTGTGATGAACAATAATATGATTTGTGAGTCAACAATAATAATATAACATTTAAGTGTAGTATGGTCTTCATTACTGCCTCAAAAATGAGTATTCTTTCATATGTATTTTATATTTCTGTTGTTTCATTTGGTTCTGTGCTAATCATTTATTTGTTATGTGTAACCCAACAATGTGGTGATTTCTGTTACAATGAGATATTCTTTCTTTTAATCTCATGCGTAATGGTATTCATTATAATCTGTTTATCTTTGTTTATCAAACCATACTGTAGGAGCCGAATCGCCTTATTATTATTTGGACTAACTTCCCCCATTTTGAGTTCATTAATTGGGTGATTGCTTAGCCACGCTCATGCTAGGCTAATTGGAGCCAGGTGGAAGCCCCTGGCTCTATATAGGGATGTAGTTTTGTAAAGGACAGGGGTTTGTTGGAGTCCTGGTTATGGAGTTGGGAGCAAATCGTTTTGTAACCACCTTGCATCTCACACCTAACATTTCACATATTATATAGAATTCTCAACTTTATAGAACATAATTTTTTCCATCAATAGCCTGTCCTATTATTTACATACATGATCCCAAACACAACATTATTTAGTACACACAAACATTTCAGATAGGACAGAATATATGTTCCACCCTATGAGAGGACAAGGAATATCGATGTGGAAGGTGGAAACGAAGAACTACGAATCGAGGTGCGTTCAACAAAGCTCAACTAAAAACTGGAGCTATGCTTCTCAATATGAATAGCCACTATACATACCAACATATATATATATCAGTCTACTGCCCTTTAAATACCAATAAAGCCTGTAAATGGTCCTCTCTGACAACCTGATGACCTCTTAAGCATCTTGACACTCTTTAATATGTATCTTATACTGTAGCAGTTGTATTAGTATGAATACATATAGTGTATATTATGGTGTGGTACCATGCGGAGGGCCCTCAGAGAGCCTATAAAGGGCTGGGTAAATCCCCAGGCCTGTGGACAGGGATACTCCCCAGGTTCCAGCACTGCAAGCATGCCTTCGAAGCCGATGTCACTGTACACCAACCACCTGATGGATAGATAAGAGATAACATCCAATTTTAAGCAACATTATTGACAATACTGGATTATCTTGTTATATTATATTTGATCTGTTAGAATATGTGTGTGCGTGTGTGGGGAGGTATGTGTATATTCATTAATTATTCCTAAACCCTACCAGAGAGCTTTAAAAAAAATGGCCTCTAGAAAACGTGCTAATTACTTTGGCTCTTCGCACCACGAGAAAGCCATAAACCAAGTAACAGGGCAGCAAAACAGAGTAGCAGTTCACATTCTGTAGCTCTCACTGGCACAAGCCTGCACTTTGAATTTTGTACTGGTGTAAGAAAACAGTGGCTGTAATATATCATATCACAGACAGAATAAACAGAATTACCATAATTCTGTAAAAAAGAAAGAAAAAGAAAGTACAATATACAGATTTTGCTCTAATTCTGACTCAGTTCAGACCAATATTTGGCTTGTCCATTCACACTGTTCATAGGTTTACGTATTAGCATTGCATCACTCTATTGCCTACAACACAGTATTAAATGTCTGAATGTCAACCTGCATTGGGTTTATCCACAGAAGCTCACTACCTGGTCGCTTCTATCACTATCAGTTGGAGTTGAAGTATTGAGTGCTGTGTCAGCAGAACTTACACCCCAGACTGGACCTTGATGGAGCCGGTGGTGGGCGGTCTGCCAAAGGAGCCAAGCTCGATGGTGTCGTCGCAGAAGGATGACATCAGGCCCATCCCGTTGACCTCGGCGAACATGTCAATACGAGGTATGCTGTAGTCCTATTAAATAGTGGCAGAAATGCTTGTTGAAACCTGGATTCATGATGTTGATTATGATGTTTTAGGATCATATTTTGTTATTTTATAATTACTTGGCTTTAAAAAAAATACGTTGTCTCATTATTTATATTTCACAAAGAAATGACAATCTACCAAAATTGCACAACCTTTTGTGGCCCAGGGGACAGTAGAGAGCAACTACATGAAAGAAAAAGCATGGACATGCATTTTGTTCATTAAATCATTGGACCAGTTACTTACCCTGACAACCAGGCGAATAGATCCTATCACCATGGGAGCAGTTGGAATGGGTAGGCCCCTGGGATCAAGCGGCATGGGGGTTCCCTCCTCGGCCCACATATTCACTAGATGATCTGTGGGGCCTTCCTCCAGAGCAATGGTACGGCCCAGGAATCCAGGCTTTTCATACAGCATCCAGCTTTTTAAAACAATGATGGCAGGAAATGTAACACTGTCTTTAAAGGACATTTTGCCAAGGACCTGCTCAGGCCTGTTTTTGAATTTCATTCATTATTTGGGTTGTACAAAGAGCGAATCCGGATATTTGACTACAGATAATACAGATAACTTTAAACTTCAAAACCCAGTAGCATGAATGCGAAACTAAATAAAACATTGTGACACTTCCTACCATCCTCTTGTGACTTTGACTGAGATGACGGGCGACAGGACCATGGCGGTGGCGTCCTCCATGTCACGGAGGAGCTCGTAGGCCTGCCCTCTGAACTCCTCAAGCTCATGGATGACAATCTGAACCAGGAAGTATAGATATCAATATAATATCTACAAACGATATATCGAGTATCACTTGGTGAATGTAAAGCCATTGGATTCCTACCTTTCCGGGTCTTTTGTGGAATCCTCTTATTTCAAAGTGTTTCTGGAATGTAAACAGATAAACATTTCAGATAGCTTCAGCTGGAGTTCTGGGTTATAATATTTGTTTTGATTGTACAAAAAAACGACAGTGTTTACAACATTAGCACTAACAACGTGGTAGAGTATTTAGATTTCCACCAGGCAAACACGAAAAATACTTTTGCATTTTCATGCTTTCTTTGCATTTGTGTAGATCGAATCTATACTTTCAAGTGCTAGCAACGTGGTTTTCTCCCTGCCTTCACTTGCAAGAGTTTATAACGTAGGTAAGCTTGGAATGTCAGTGTATTCAAAAACAAGCAATCAGATATGTTGCCATGGGACTGACAAGGTGATATCTCAACTGTTCTACAGGTAAGAACAACTTTACTGCCTGTAACAGGTCAAAACTCATTCACTTGCAAGAATGAGTCAAATGTTGGCAGTGAGCACACCAAGGACAGCCATTCCCTTTCTGCATACAGTTATCATACATTTACAATCCTACAAGTGAAACATTTTCAGTATCTAAAACCGACTAAACTCAAACAAAGTAAAGTAAAAAAATGTATAATGTGTAACTGCTTAAATTTTTAGATTCTCACCTTAGGTTTAATAGCAGCAGCTCCATTTGGAGGGAGGGGCTGGAAATGTTCATTTTTAGGAGGTAGTCCTGCAGGGCCCTTCAGTCCCATGTCCAAGTTAGCACTCTGAGCCGTGTCCATAACTGTGCTAGCTTGGGCCTTTCCTTTGAGGTGATTAGCCTGTGGGGATCCTTGCGGGACCTCCGAGGTCCTTTTGTCAGTTTTCAGATATTTCTCAAAGTGATCCGGCAGCTTAATCTCGGAGAAGGACGGGAGGGAGGGAAGAGAGGAGGGGCTGACGAGTGAGTCACTGGCTGCACCTTTTCCAACACCCACAACGGGCAAGCCTGTATCCTTGCCTTTTACGCCTGAACCACTTGGCTCCGTGCCAGACAGAGCTAAAGAAACAATTCCCTGTTTTCCCGGGGAAAGAATGCTGTCTCGTTGCCCAGATGCAGCGGTGCTATTTGTGGCGGTGACTTCCTCCCTGACTTTTCTGGTGGACTTGGGGGAGCTCATCAGGCTTGAGAGGATAGACATCCTTTCTAATCTAGACTTAAACTTTTCAGGCTGTTCTTCGCTCCTTTCATCTCGCTGATCTTCGGTGATATCACTCTTCCTCTCCTTTTTCAATGGCTCCTTGTCCTGCTCCTCAGGCAGTGCTTTCTCGCTATCACGGGCCTGCATGGCTCTGAAAATAAAGCTCTCTTCTCTTTCCGCACGTTTTGGCGGTTTCTTTTCATCCCTGTCTTCTGATTTCTGCTTTATAACCATAGCCGGCGATAGGTCCCTGAAGTCTGGTGTTTCTTTCCTCAAGCCAAACTTGAACTGGGACGGGTCGAACACTCTCTCCATATGGTCTTCCTTGATGGCCGGTAGAGCAAATGGTGGAGCTGAACCTTTGATATATCTAAGCTTCTTCTTGGGAGGATGCGAGAAAGGAATACCTCCCTCCTTGATGCTCCTGATGAAGTCATCAGAATGCTCTGGCTCCAGACATCTATCCTCAGTGACCCTGGTGTCTAGCTGTCTTACGTTTTCCTTCTTATTGTTAAGTTTAGATCCTTGTCCCACATCTAACCAGCTGGATGGAGTGTCTGTGTGGCAGAGTGTCTGTGTGGCAGTGGCCTGTGTTGATGACTCATTCGTTTGCCCTACATCTGTGTAGCTTTTCACCAAGTTCTGAGCTTTGATAGCTTTTGATTCATGTGTAGGGTCTGTCTGTGATATAATGCTGTTCTTTGAGGCAGCATTGTGTTTTTGTTGGATATCTTTGTCCTTAACTTCCATGGCTTTGGTAGAAATAACCGTTTTTGGATTTTGTCCATCTGTGCTCATCTTATTTGTATTTGTTAACTGATCTCTTTTGTCATTTTGATTCTGTGCAACTTCGTTGGAGGTGAATGTGGGTTGTGGTTTTGAATCAACAATAGTCACAGTTTGTTCAAGGACAGGTTTCCTATTATCTCCCTGTTCTTTGCCTTTCCTCTCCTCCACAAGCCTGTTTTCTACTACTGTTTCTGTTCCCAGTCTGAAGTCAGACTTTGAGTATTTGGCTTCTATTGATAGACCAGAGGGTTCCACTGGTTTTATATTCTTCTGATCTTGATGTTCATTATGGCGTTTTGTTGTAATTATGGGGTCCTGCTTAGGAATAACTATAGGATCTTTATCCTTTGCTAAGGTATCAACCCCCATAATGTCTGTTGATGACTTATCAGTTTGCACTGCTCCCTTGGCAAATCCATCCTTCTGAACATCAGTGTTCATGGCTTTTGGTTGTTGTATTGAGCCCTTCTCAAAGACGGGTGTTTCTGTTAAAACTTGGTCAGCTTTGTTTGGTGTTTTCTCTGTAGTGTCTTTCAGCTTTTCATGTTTTAATGAAATTGGTTCGGATTCCTGTTTAGTAAGGGTGTTCGTTTCTTCTTGAGTGTCAGTAGCGGTCACTTTCGATGCGTGTGTTGACTTAATCTGTGACTCAGAGCTTTCCTCTGAAAAGGGTTGGGGTTTTGAATCAATTATAGTGACCGTTTTCTCAATGACAGGATTCCTATTATCTCCCTTTTCTTTGCCTTTCCTCTCATTCACAAGAGTGTTTTCTACTACTGTTTCTGTTCCCAGCCTGAAGTCCGACTTTGAGTATTTGGCTTCTATTGACAGACCAGAGGGTTCCACTGGTTTAATATTCTTCTGAACTTGATGTTCAATAATTATGGGGTCCTGCTTATCCTTTGCTGAGGTCTCCACCCCCAAAATGTCTGTTGATGACTCATCAGTTTGCATTGCTCCTTTTGCAAATCCATCCTTCTGAGCATCAGTGTTCATGGCATTTGGTTTTTGTTTTGAATCGATTTTTAAGACTGGTGTTTCCTGTGAAACTTCATCCGCTTTACTTGGTGTTTTTTCTGTAGTGTTTTGCAGCTTTTGCTGTTTTATTGAAATTGGTTCGGATACCTGTTTAGTGAGGGTCTTGGTTTCTTCTTGAGTGTCAGTAGCGGTCACTTTCAATGTGTGTGTTGACTTCATCTGTGACTCAGAGCTTTCCTCTGAAAAGGGTTGGGGTTTTGAATCAACTATAGTGGCCGTTTGTTCACGGACAGGCCTCTTATTTTCTCCCGCTTCTGTGCCTTTCCTCTCCTCCACAAGACTGTTTTCTAAAACTGTTTCTCCTTCTAGCCTTGAGTCAGACTTTGGATATTTGGCTTCTGTCGCTAGACCAGAGGGTTCCTCTGGTTTTGGAATCTTCTGACCTCGACTTTGAATAATGATGGTCTCAATGTCCTGCTTAGGACTAACTTTAGAAATTGAGTCCTTGACTGCGGCCTCAGTGTTCAAGGCTTTTGTTTCTTGTGACGATTCCATCACTAAGACTGGTTTCTCGGTTAAAACTTCCTTAGCTTTGCTTATTTTAGATGTAGTGTCTTTCAACTGTTTAGTGAAGGTCTGAGCTTCTTCTTGAATGTCAGTAGCCTTCATTTTCGATATGTGTGGGGACTTCATCTGTGAATCTAAGCTTACCTTTGAAAAAGTTTTTGAATCACCAACAGTGACAGTTTGTTCAAGGACGGGCTTCTTACTTGCTCCCTGTTCTGTGCCTTCCTGTTCTTGAATAATTATGGGTTCCTTCTTAGGACTAACTTTAGAATCTGTGTCTTTCGCTGTGTTCTCAACCCTCAAAATATCTATTGAAGTCTCCTTCAGCTTTTCACCGTTCTTGAAATCCATTTCCTGTTTTGAGCTTGACACAATCGTAATATTGTCAGGGGATATACTACATTTGTCCTTGTTTTCTGTGTTTATCTCCTCCTGTGTTAACATTTTTTCACAATCCCCCTTTGGAACATGGGTGTTGATAGCTTTATTTTCTTGTTTTGCATTTACCAGGGAATCTGGGGCTGTCTCTGGTTTAGGAATCTTCTGACCTTGACTTTGAATAATGATGGTCTCAATGTCCTGCTTAGGACGATCTATAGATATTGAGTCCTTGACTGCGGCCTCAGTATTCAAGGTTTTTGTTGCTTGTGACAAGTCCATCACTAAAACTGGTGTCTCGGTTAATACTTCCTTAGCTGTGCTTGGTTTATCTGTAGTGTCTTTCAACTGTTCATGTTGTATTGGTGTTGGTTTGGATTCCTGTTTAGTGAAGGTCTGAGGTTCTTCTTGAGTGCCAGTAGCCGTCACTTTCGATGCGTTTGGTGACCTCATCTGTGAATCTAAGATTTCCTTTGAATACGTTTTTGAATCAACTACAGTGACCATTTGTTCAAGGACGGGCCTCATACTTGCTCCCTGTTCTGTGCCTTCCTGTTCTTTAATAATTTTGGTGTCCTGCTTAGGACTAACTTTAGAATCTGCGTCCTTCGCTGAGGTCGCCATCCTTAAAATGTCTGTTGATGACTCAGGAGTTTTCACTGCTTCTTTTGCAAATGTATCCTTCCGAGTGTTTACGGCTTTAGTTGTTTGTGTTGAGTCCATCTCCAAGACTGGCGGTTTGGATTCTTCTTGAGTAAAGGTATTGACTTCCTCGTCAGTAGTTGTCACTTTCAATGTGCGTGTTGATTTTTGTGAGCTCTCCTTTGAAAAGACATCGTCATCTCCTTTTCTCTCATTTTTATTTAGCTTTTCAGCTGTCGTTGAATCATCTTTCTTGAAGGCCATAGGTTCCTCAATGGATAAACTACATTTATCCAGATTTTCTGTGTTTATCTTCTCGTCTGCTAAATCTTTTTTATAGTCCTCATTTGGAACATCTGTGCGGATAGCTGTCATTTTTTGTGTTGCGTTCACAATGGAATCTGGGGTCTTTTCAGATATTGGGATCTTCTGATCTTGGCCTTGAACAATAATGGGGTCCTGCTTTGGACTAAAGTTTGAATCTGTGTCTTTCATTGAGGTCTCAACCCTCAAAATGTCTGTTGATGATTCAGCAAATACATCCTTCTGTGTATCAGTGTCCATAGTTTGTGTTTTTTGTGATGAGTTCACCACTAAGACTGGTGTCTCCGTTAAAACTTTGTTAGCTTTGTTATCTGTTGTGTCTGTCTTAAAGGCCCCCGAGTCCTTGATTGTGCTTGACACAATGGCAATATTTTCAGAGAATATATTAATTTTGTCCGTGATTTCTGTGTCCATCTTCTCCTGTCTTAAATCTTTCTTACAATCCTCCTTTGGAACATCTGTGCTAATATCTGTCATTTTTTGTGTTGAGATAACCAGGGAATCTGGGGTCTTCACTGGTTTTGGAACGCTCTCATCTTTACATTCAATAACAGCGGGCTCCTTGAGGTCCTGCTTTGGACTAACTTTAGAATCTGTGTCCTTTGCTGAGGCCTCAAGCCCCGAAATGACTGTTGATGACCTCCGTGTTTTTGCTGCTTTCTGAGCATCAGTGTTCATGGCTTTCATTTCGTGTGATGAGTCCATCTCTAAGACTGGTGTCTTTGTTAAAACTTCATTAGCTTTGTGTTGTGTTTTATCTCTAGTGTCGTTCAACTGGTTAGATTCCGGTTTAGTAAAGGCCTTGGATTCTTCTTGAGCGTCAGCAGTCGTCACTTTCAATGTGTGTGTTGATTTCATCTGTGAATCTGACCTTTCCTTTGACAATATATTGTCATTTCCTTTTCTCTCATTTTCATTATATTTTTCAGTTGTCATTGAAACGTCTTTCTTGAAGGGCATCGATTCTTTTTTGGTGTTTGACACAACGTCTATGTTTTCAGAGGATGAAGTACATTTGTCGTGGATTTCTGCCTGGATTTTTTCACAATCCTCCTTTGGAACATCAGTGCTGATAGTTGTCATTTTTGGGGTTGCATTCAGCAGGGAATCTGGGGTTGTCTCTGGTTTAGGAATCTTCTGATCTTGACTATGAATAATGATGGTCTCGATGTCCTGCTTAGAACTAATTTTAGCAACTGGTTTTTGAATCTTCGGATCTGGATGTTCAATAATTATGGGGTCCTTCTTAGGACTAACTTTAGAATCTGTGTCCTTCGCTAAGGCCTCAAGCCCTGAAATGACTGTTGATGACCCCTGTGATTTTGCAACTTTCATGGCTTTTGTTTCTGAGTCCATTACTAAGACTGGTGTCTCTGTTAAAACTTCATTAGCTTTGTGTTCTGTCTTAGCTGTAGTGTCTTTGTTAGATTCCTGTTTAATAACGATTTGGGCTTTTTCTTGAGTGTCAATAGTCTTCACTTTCAATGTGTGTGTTTGCGTCTTTGAATCACAGCTTTCATTTGAAAAGGCATCTTCATCAACATTTCTCTCATTTTTATTCAGCTTTTCAGTTGTCATTGAAACATCTTTCTTGAAAGCCAGACACTTTTTTGTGCCTGACACAACGTCAATATTTCCAACGGATAAACTACATTTGTCCTTGTTTTCTGTGTTTATCTTCTCCTGTCTTTGATCTTTTTGACAATCCTCCTTGCAAACATCAGTGCTGATAGATGACATTTTTTCTGTTGAGTTAATTCTTGTATCTAGCGTTACCTGGCTATCTTTGTTTTTGGCCTTGGTGTTACCTTCATTAAATGTCTTGGAATCTTGTTTTGGGCTAACCCCAATGGCTACATTTTCAATGACTGAACTCGATTTCTCATTGTTTGCCATCTCTTCTTTATGCTCTGACATTTTTACATTGACATCATTTGGAACAACACTGCCATTTGCTTTAGATTGCTCGATTGAGTTCTGTGTCCCTGGGCTTTCATTATTCACAACCTTGTTTTCTGCGTTTCCAACACTGTCCTTTAACTCCTCATTGTTAACTAAAACAGACACAGATTCCTGCATAGTCTGTATTGCGGATGATGTCATCTGCTGGTCTTCTTGCACTGCATTTCTCTCTTCACTATTCACATTATCTTTGATGCAGGCTTGTGTGGAATTAATCTCACTGCTCATGGCAGTTGTAGCCATTACACTCGATTTTTCAACATGGTCGGCAACTTTGTGCTTCTGCTCTGCAGTAAACGCTGCCTTAGGTATGACATCAGAGATTTCCTTTGATATTGTTATCGCTTTCTCTGCTCCATTTTCCACCCCCATGGCATCATGGTCCTGGTGGCAACTGGTCTGTTGGTCACGTTCCTCTGAGCTCTCATTCATCTCGTCATTTTGCTTTGAGCCTTTCTGTAATGTTGCATGCTCCTCAGGCAAATGCTGTGAGCCTGAAAGCATCTCTTTGTCCAAATGATTGTCTGCCATTTCGGTAGATCTCTGGACAATTGTAGCCTGGCTAGCTATAGACTGTCTGTCTATAGCCTTTACCACTGTTAAGTCAACCATTGTCATCGACATTCTATCCTTTTCAAGCACTGCGTCTGTGGTTGGTATGTCAGAAGATGTGACTGTTTTTGCTTGAATCTCAATAGATGTTGGTTGTTCGTCGTGGGGCTCCTTGACAATGTTATTATTATTTGAAAAGAGTGGGGTTGACATTGAAATCTTTTTTATCCCATCAGCCGGTTGGTCATCTAAAGACAGCTGAGAAGGCCCATTACTTTTCTTTGTCGCCTTTCTTTGAGAAACAAGCTTATCCTTAGCCTGTCCTTTGGCTGTGAGCGAGGGTGCAACACTATCCTCATTAGTTTTAGTATCAATCTGGGTTACTACTGGTTTGGCAAGTATATTATTTGCATTGGAAGATATTATGTCCTTAGGTGACACAGCAGGAAGTCCAAAATGGCTTTCATCCTGTTTTGTTTCTGTTATTGTCTCTGGTGTGGCTTTGTCATTATCTCTGGCTTCGTGGTATTCCGGTTGTAATACAGTTGGCTTATCCTGGTTAGGTAGACTGTCTTTGATTTTTGGACGTTTTTTAGGTCGGGTTACATTTTTTGTTAACATCTTTGCTTCAGGCTCCTCTTCCTGACTATAAGTAGGGGCGTCACCCACTTGCTCATCTGCTTTTTGATTTCTTATTGGATCTACATCTTCAATACAGGGCACCTTTTCAGGTGCAGGGCCCATGAATATCATTGCTTGTACCTGAGGGCTTGTGGTGAAAACAGCATAATCCTCTTGTGGTGTTGTGACGATGGTAGATTGTTCTTCTGTAGGGCTGCTTACATTAACTACTGAGGCATTGCCTCCGCCTCGCCCTTTGTCTGTAGTGCTGTCTGTCTCAGCTTCACAGCTTGCTGAAAGGCCGGCAATAAGATGTGACTTTCCTTTTGTGTCCTGTGAAGAGCTAGTGGTGGACAAATCATCTGTAGGGACTGACTCTGAATCAGACTGAGATGATAGTAATGTATCATCATTTGTGCCATCCTTCTTCAGGTCTTGTACCTCACTGACCACATCCTCAGTGAGTTTGAATGGTTCCTGATTGGTCTTTATAAGAGATATCCGTTCGGTCCTTTCTGTCAAAGACTCTGTAGAGGAATCCCCTTTTTTTGTCTTGGACATTTGACCTTGTATTTTCTGGTGTGCTATTGGAAGCTTGCTTGAAGTACCCGAGGGCTCGGTTGAATCACTCGGTGTGCTCTTAGGACTGTCATTGTTAGTGTTCGATGGGTCAAGATTTTGTTCTTTTAGCTTAAATGAGGGAGTTTTCTTGGATGGCGAGGTAGAGATTTGTGTCTCAGTGTCAGTCTTCCCCTGCATTCTTTTATTTTTGGAAAGTTGCTCAGGGGGGATGGTAGCCATCTTTGTTTCTGTTGGAAAATGTATAACATTATCTCTTAGCTATTACACACAGCTTCACAAGACAACGACAAATATACTGAAAGTAATATTAATCATTTAAAGTAATACAGTATTTAATTAACATTCAAATAACATAAATTGAAATGTGCATATAAAAAACAAAAGCGGACTGGCAAGATTCAAATATGTAAAATTGTGACAACATATAGTGAAGTAAAAAAGGTCTTTCCCTACCTTTTTCAGGACTTCCGTGGTCCAGAAATTGTATCCCTCCAGCGATCTTCTCTTCAGGTTTTAGAGGTCCCCGCTGTGCTGAACTCATCGGCTGGTATGGCTTATTTTTGATACCAGATTCTGCTTCAGCAACAGTACTCTTTGTATTTTTGGTACTGCTGGTCATTCCGTCACTCCTCTGCTTTGCAGGCGATGAAATGGGCAGCCGGCTCTTTGATGGTACGGAAACATTTGCCTCCACCTGCACCTGTCCCTGCTTTTTACCACCCGTGTTTTCTTTGTCAGTGGGTTGGGCCTTCACAATAGTCCTCTGCTCGTGGGTTTTCTCCAGTCCATTAATCAGTTTCGCCGAGCTTTCGTCCTCTGCCTTTCTTTCGTCCTCGGCCTTTCTTTCGTCCTCGGCCTTCCTTTCGTCCTCGGCCTTCCTTTCTTTGCTGTGCTTTGTGAGTGTTGATGGGGCTTTTGTCGGCGAAACGTCCATTGACTGAGCTTTTGCCAACTTGCTATCCTCTAAACTTGGCTTTTTAACTTTGCTAGTGACTGCTTTATGTTTAAACAATGGTTCTTTTGACTTGTGTGTTGTGGGACTGACCACGGACACTGAGATGTCTGGTGCAGCGGTTTTGTTCGGTGTCACCGGAGACTTTGAGTCGCTGTCGGAGGTTGACTTTTTGGGGATTCTAGATTTATTGCCGGTTGTGGCTGAATGAACAGGGCTGTCTTTGCGTTTGATTGATTGCATAGTGGTGGTCTCCTCTCGGAGTGGCGTTTCGCTGGAAGCATCCTCAATGGACGTCTTTCCCTGTTTGGCCTTGGCTCCCGCCGTTTCCGCCGCGCTACGGCCACCAAATGTGGCGGATGGCCTGCTCTCCTTTTCCGCCTTAGCGCCTCCTTTTGGGGCAGATGACTTGGCGGGCCCCTGGGCCCCTCCAGCGTGTCCCCTTGATTTGTTAAAAGACATATCAGAGGTTGGTGAGGTGTCAAGCAATTTGCACGACTCGAAGACGGCCTTTGGTGGAAGATCTATGGTTAAAGGCACATTGGTGTTGGTGTCTTTCTTAGTGCTGGTTCCCGTGGCAGCATCAGTTTCTTGGTTGGTGTTTTCCAGTCTTGTTTGTCTAAGAAGAAACAAAGAATGAGACAGCGACAAGGAATCATTAAGCATTATTAACTTGACTTCACTGCCAAATTTGCAGTGGGACTCTGAAGTGAAATATGGACATAGGGTCATCTTGAGCTGAATATGAACCAGGTAATTATTAATTTGATAGTCTGACACTTACACAAAGGCTTGCAAGACAAGGATGTTTATACATGGAAACTGACGACAATAAAAAGTTATTGTTTTCGGGTAATAGTCTCAAGATTTGAACATGTATATTATGTGATTTGAACTGTTTATCATGTTCATGCAATCTGTAAATGTTTGCATATAGTATTGCATTTTAATTGATCTTTCAACCAAAGTAAATGACCAAATCCTGCATTTTACTGTGGTTGCAAATACATATTTTCAATGTTTAGAAGAACAATCTCTGTTTGTGTGCTATGTCCTCTATGTGTAGAAAAGGTGTACATGTAGACAAACAGTAGACAAATAGTGTCTCAGTAGAAGTCACAATTCAAGTTCTCTTATGGTTGACTAAGGTCAATTAAGACAAAATATGGGTAAACACTGCAATAGTACAATGTAATAACATAAATGTTAGCACATGGCCAGTTACATCCTTTTATTAATAGTGCTCCTTTAATAATTTGCATCCAGTCTTTTCAAGGGTTATCTATGCTGAATACATCTCAGTGTATTAGTGTTAGTGCTAGCTGCTTTAAAGTAAAATGTAGGCTATTGTGCATTCATCCATTTTTCAGTGGCTGAGTTTTAGCTGAGTAGTGAACATGTATTGTTCCCTATGAACATAAAAGGTTATGGGAACTTAAATATCAGGTTACATGAGGATCAATTTTCTCTCCCTCTCTTTTTTCTTTCTCTCTCTTTCTGTCTTTCTCTCACTCGCTGTTTACTCTCCGGTTAGGTTCCTGCAGAATAATAATGAAAAACAGAAGCAAAACAACGTGTTTTTAACTCACCGTTTCAGCTTAGTTGTCTCGCCGCTGCTCGAAGTTGAATCCTTTCTGTGCTTTTCCCTCTCTGGACCTTTCCCCGGTGGCTCTGGCCCCGGCTCTGGCTCGGCCGCTTCGGAACTGTTCTGGGTCACGTACACCTTCTTGGCGTACACCTTCCCGGACAGCTTGACCGTCCTGCGTGTGACGTGCTTGGGCTCCTCGCTCCTACTAACGCTCCCACGCGTGGAGCTCTTTCCGGGGTCTGGTCCACCGCGGAGGCTCTCCGGCGGCTCAGGGCTTGTTTTTGTTTGGGCCTCCCCGGTCTCCGCGGCTGCCTTGGAAACCTTGGACTCCGAGGGGGGCGGACGGTCGGTCGTGTCGGTGCCTCGAGGCCGCGGGTCCTCGACGGGAATCACAATGGCAGGTACGGCGATCAAGGGAGGGGAGTCGGCTCTGAGGGCCTCCTCCCTCTCTCTCATTCCTCTGCTCGGCCTCTCCCCCTCCCCTTCTTCCTCCTTGTCGGCCAGGTGAGCCTCCACCCATATGGCTTTGTATAGCAGCGGAGAGGTGCCCCCTTGCTCATGTTCTCCCCAGGCGGAGTCCCGCCGCACAGCGGTGGGCGTTCTGTTCTGCCAAGAGAGGACGCTAGTGGATCTGGAGCTGAAGCTCTCCGAGTCTGAGCTGGACGAGGTACGAGGGAGGCGAGCGGAGGTTCCCTCCTCAAGGGACGTCCCGGGATCGTCCTCTGTCACTTTAGGAGCCTTTCGGGACGCGACACTTATAGAGGTGAGGTTGTGGGACTTGACAGGCTCGGATGTCTTGGAGCTCACGTGGACTTGGATGAACTTTGAGTGCGTCCGGTCAGACCGCTTCCTGTCCTTCACGGTGGCCGCCTCCTCCTCCAGGTGGAGCTGCAGCCTCTGGCTCACCTCCTGCATCACGGAGTCCGCCAAGCCGGGCTCGCCACCCGACCCTGCGTCCGTTAACAAGGCATGGTCCCCGGGTGTGGGAGTGGCGTTCCTGGATCTCTGCCGCGCGGCGTCGCCGGTGCTCACCCGGCACACTTGCGCCTCCTTCACGCTGCCTCGGCCGCTGCTGTCGCTGTCGGCGAACGGGAGGTCTCCCCCATCTTCATCGTACCCCAGAGAGGACCGGCTGCCGCCGAGGTCCACAGAGACCCAGGCCGGTTGGGGCTCCTTCCTCGCCAGTTTCCGCCCGGGGACTTCGTTGTCCTGCAGGGGACTCTGCAGTGAACGCGGGGACAGCGGGGAGGTCGGGGCGCTGCTGCCATCACCAGACTGCTTGCTCTGGCTCTTCCTTCTGCGGTGGTTGAAGAAGTTGCTGATGCGATCAAGCATCCCCTTCTTATCTTCTGGATTCTGCAAGAAGGAGGTCAGAGAGACAGAGGTTAGAGAACACGCTGCTGCTATTCAGACTGGCGCTGTTCAGGCTGGCAGGGCTGTTTGATTTTGGTTCTGATCAAACAGAAAGCAGAACACAATGAAGATCTATATTATTTGTGTGAGTAAGGTGATCAGCCTTGCTTGTGTTACATAACGCAGGTGATAATGCATGACTTGCGGTCATATTCACTTTTTGTAACTTCTTGAAAGAAAGACCCAAAAGAAAGTATGAATATGACAAAACTGGAGTAGGGGGTGGGGGTGGGGGGGTTCAATATTTGAGTTACAGTGTGCGCTGCTCAACCACTGCACAGGATGCGGAACGCTGCAGCGTGGCTAACTAGCACATGTCAGGCCACACACCAGCTACTCCCTGCAGCTGCCAGCATCAACTTCAAACCCTTGATGCTGGTGGGCTCCAGATCTATACCCACCCCCATCACATCTCTGATCCGTCCCTCCTGTCGAGTACTAAACTGCGCCTGATGCTGCATTCACTGCATGGAACCAAGGCTCCTCATGTGTGGTACCTTGATAGTGGAACGAGCTACGTAGGATCTGCAGAATTCCTCCCCATCCTCCAAAAAAATGCTTTTTGTGGTCATGTCCTACCTCTGTATCTCTGAGATGTAACTATTAAGCTAACTATTAAATACCAACAAATAACACGTTTTTGTGAGGCGTTTTGTGACGCAATCTGCCCTGTGGTTGTTTTTTTATAAACTGGCTCGTGCTGCACACAGACTTTTTGTTATAGTTATTCCCATAGTTGATAGTATGATTTTATTGTTCTCAGTCTCTGCTTTTCTTGATGATTCTTTGCTTAATGATAAATGTAAATGTACTACAGGTTTTTACACAGCAATATGATAATAAGTTGCAAGCAATGGCCAAATGCCTGTACTTCTGCTTCTAGAACAGCTGAAACGTGAGCTCACTAATTACAATGTTGATCTTATTTCCAGTATTGACTCTATCCAAGTCAAAGTTGACTGCATTTTACAATGAAACCAGGAGATTTCCAAACTCACAAAAAGAAGGAAGATAATCCACTCCTCAATTAAAAAAGAATCCCCCCCAAATCTGATAGAATAGTTGAAAGAAATAAATCCTATTCTTCGTTGAAACAGACAAGTCCTGGCGGTCTGTTGCTACTGTTTAGCCAGCACACGTTTCGACACGACGCACGCGCTATTGCAATGATGAAAAACAAAATAAATAACATACCATGTCAACTCTCCGGAATGTAATTGTAATCTGATCCAACCCCTTCTGAGAACTACAGTAGATCCAAAGGTCCTTGATACCGGCAACGTAAATAAATAAATAAATAAATACAAAATGAAATCCAGCAGCAGGATAGCTAGGTTCATATCTTTTAAGCGCAGCGTTTCGAATCAGATAACGTCAAGACCGGATGATAAAAAAAGGGAGCCAGTGTCTAACTTTTGAATGTCATATTCCACAACAAGTAAAAAAAAACGACAGTCCTCTCTCCCGCAGAACGCCACCGAGGAGAGTTGGAAGCCAGCAGGTCGTGTTCGTCTGGGATCTGTTCCCTGTAAAGTCTGGGTCTGGTGTTAGGTAGACACCGTCCCTCCAGGGCATGAGGCCATTTGCATCGCAGCGCGAATGTGAGAGAACACCTCGTAGGAGCGCATGTCAGACATCTGACTTGACGACCCAGTGATAATGTGAGGGTGTGGATGGGCCTTGCAACAATGGCCGCACCCTTCCTCACACTAAAAGTAAAACAGACGTCAATACGGCCATTCAGCTCCTATACTGTATGAATCACCTGGCAACCAGCTTGTCTCAGTTAACTTATCACAAACATTATGTAGGTCATTAAAATGAGAAAAATTGGGACAGTGCATTACAGTACTGTGGAGTATTTCTTCCCCCCTATTTTATCCTTTTGGATTTTAAATAGGGCTGACGGCAAAAGGACATTTTTGTAAACACAGAGGTCATACCTGGCCATTTTTTATATATATATCTCCAAAGCAGTCTTGAAAACTGGGGGGGATTCTCCTGCTTTGATAATAAAATGTTTGTCTGACTCTGACTCATTAAGCTCTGTAGGTATTCACTCAGCAAACAACACAAACACACAGTGCGTGCCTGGGCTTTCCAGTTCATTTCTAAATAGAGCATAGCTGCATACCCACCCCTCCCCCTAATTTCCCAACTCCTCCCACACACCTTCCCTTCCCACCGTTTTCTAACAGTGTTTCATTTTGTTGTTTTTGTGACAAATAACACAAACAACAAGGCCTCGGGTCGTATTTCCAAAATAGGGCTTGTACATCAGAATGCATCATGGGATTTGTTTATTGGTGACACTGTCACATTGAGAGGACTCCTAAATCAACGTAAATATACCGTATCATTTAGGCTAACGAAAACGTAATGTTGCCACGTCTCACATAAGAAACACAACAATGTCTCCTAATAATGACAAATCATTTCACCATTAACAACAAAACAATGACAAATACATCACTTCTAAAATAATAACTAAGATTCCAATGTTCCTGTGCTTCCAGCATGGAGGCAGTCATTGCAATGTGACGTCATAATAAGAACACAGCATTAGTACAAGAGAGTTCATTGGTTTTTGTTGATGTGGTAGTCTAAGTAAGTTTGTTGCAACTGAATGCTCAAAGTGCAAAGGTCCACATATTTAGGTTATACCTGGACATAATGTTAATGTTTAACTTTGTATTATGCCAGCTGGGAATGGCGGTTACAGCTGTAAAAAAAGTCAATATAAACATAAATACAAACGTGCCTGCACATACCCTAGCCTCATCTGGTACTCGAGCCATTGAGATGCTTATCTAAGCATGGAGTCCCACCTAACTGAACCTGTAACTTAGAGCCGTTTTGCTGAGAAATGGCAACATGTTGCAAATTACAAAGATCGGTGGATATTCAGGTACTTGTCTTCTACACACATCTTATCGGGATAGTGCAGGATAGGCTCCCGTTACACCTACACCTGTGCTTCAAAACATGTTTGTTGATTTTTGTAATATGCAACTTGTTGACGTTTCTAGCCTAAACGGCTTTAAATTAGGTTAGAACATTTCCTATAAAGTGAGGAACTCACACACACACACACACACACACACACTTACTATTTGGTAAAATAAAAACATAACAAAATAAAAATATAGTGCAATAATGAATACAAATTGGCTTGACAAGCATTATGGTGGGAAAAAAGGATTACTAGAAGCACCCTGTTATATAACTGACAGCATTCAGAAGAAAACAAAAGATTCCTGCACGCATTATCGCTTCTGAGGTGGACCTACAGAGGAAGTGTCTAGGAAGACAGACGCTTTGAAACAACATGCATGAAGAGGTGCTGAAACAGAGGCAGTCCAAGTATTTTAAACACAACAACACAGACTTCCTGTAGTGTATGTCTACTAGACCATGATAACCGTCCGTGACTAGAAGAATTTCAAATAAATGCAGCCAAGATCAAAATAATTGAGTTTTACTGTAGTTACACTTCTTCCATAGTGATAATTTCACCACTGTAATTGTCCTATTATATTTCATGTTGCCACATCTGCAATGGAATTATAATCTGATTAGATGAGTTCAGTTTTGGAGTGTTTCATGACATATTTGAACAATATCTGTAGACAATAACCCCCGTTCAACAAATTCCATGCCAATTTGCAAAGGTTGAAACGTTAGCCTCACTGACACAACATGACGGTACAAAAGTACTCCAAGACATTCTTAGCAACGTAATACTATGGCAGGAAGCTGATCCCAACATTAGCATTGCGTACAGCCATACGGTCACAGTCTATGGTTTGGGGGTGCGATGTAGCCGTACCTTGTGGTATTTGGAGGGCGAGGAGGGACTGTTGGGTTGAGCCATGTCGAAGCTCATCACTGACGCGGACTCGCTGCTCAGGCCCCAGTCCGACTCTGTCCGGTAGCTACATTCTGTAGTCACGCTCATCTGGTCAAAGTTCCTGCGTGAGATAGGCAGGGAAAGAGGAAGAGAGAGGAAGGAAGGAAGAATGCGGGGGAGTTTTGGCTTTAAAAACAGTGTGTTGTCAGTTGTATCGCTGCCCATTCGCACCACAGATGTGGTGCGCAGATCACTCTTAACTAAATATTTTGCTGTGCACACCTCTATCTTGTTTCACAAAACACACACATCTTATGTTTTTTCTAATCTCCCATTGTTTCCGTTGTTCATGCAAAACATTGGCTTCACGAAAAAACGATTGATTGTGTGATTTGTGTGGTTTTTCTACTTTTTTTTAAAATCTTTTTGTTGCCAATGTTACTTGCGGGCATGAATAAACCAAGAAATAAATTACTAAAATGTAATCCACTCTTGTTCCAAGTTTGGGGCGTGTCTCTCGATGTGTCTACCACGCACAGACATTTGCCAGAGGAGAGGAGTGTGGCGAGAGAGAGACACTGGTCCGACCACATTCAGTGACTGGCAGCAGATCTTCCATGTGTTTGTTGAGTCTGAATGTCAGCTGGTCGGAGAACCCCGGCACACGTGCTAGAAATGACGAGGCTTATCTTTTCTCAGGGCTGGGTTTGTTTTGTCTATTGCTGTCTAGTCCCACTGTCAGCACACACTATTCTAATGGTCCAAGTAAGTGAAGAGAGAGAGAGAGAGAGAGAGAAAGGGCACATCAGAGTGTTAAATAGCTCTGTACTGGCGGGCGAAGTGTGACACCATAGCCAAGGTTCACATGTTAGGATTACTGTGTTTATGTTCGAAAAATTATGCTATTTCTTTTTAAAATAACAATAAAAACAAAGCTGAAAGATAGCAGTCTACTAGTTTGATAACAGCAAATGCCAAAGTGAGACATGTTTGCATGATGTGTTCCAGATTGGGTAAAGAAATGGTACAATATCATCATAACAGAATAAAGTTAATGAAATATAATATCGTAAAAATGCTGTAGTCACACTCACACCGGTTATTTTCACCAGAAAAGTCAGTGGGAAATCATTTCAAATATATTTAGAAAGCTATCAGACTTAGATTTCTGTCCAGTTAATTGTGTTTTAATGATCGAGACCCCTTATCAATTAATATTTGCAGTTCTACCTGTTATCCACAAGAGGGAGAAGGTAGACCGACTGTCTTGTTGGCGAAGGCTCTGTCTAAATTGTCGCAGTTCAGACAGAGCCGTAGAGTATTGCAGTCACAGATGAGTCATGAAAATTAACCCCATTAAAGTAATTATTGTCTTACGCTTCTTCACGGTGTGCCAACAAAATTGAGTAAACATTCTGACGAAACACAAGGACCTACAATAGGGCAATTCATTACATTTAACAAAGTAGTCAGACCTTGGAAAATACTAAAAACTGAATTGGTAACATGTTGGTTTTTGTCTAGTAAAGCTAGGATATTTAAAGTGATTTAATGTGCATAGTTGTCTATGTTAATCACAGTCAAAGAGTAGGACTATACAACGACAGTGGCTGAGGGGGACTGTGGTATAGATAGACAGTTATAAACGTTACCCGTTGTTCTAGAGTTTCTGGTTATTCAAACATTCCATTATTAGCTCCATGAGCTAATAAAGTCTCCTGGCAACCACCCAAATGCTCCAACTGTTTCTCAAAGTAAAACTAAATAAATAAATAAATACATAAATAAATAAATAAAATAATATACACTACTCCCCTTAAACTCCAGACAAAATAACACCATACCGAACAAACCAAACATTTTAATATTTCTTAAGCAATTTGGGATCTCTGTCATGGGACTACAATTATGTTGGCAAATTGGTAAATATTGTCTTTGCTTTGCTGTCGCTTGTGCCCTGAAGCTAAGCTAAAAATGTAAACATTCGTGCTAGCCGATGAAAGGGTGGCCTGGGTATTTAAAGGTTAAGAAAACTTGACCCTTGAGAAATCTTTTACCCTTTAAGGACATTTGAGCTGTAGGCCTAGAGGTCAGATATTATGTCTAGTGTTATTAGAGTGTTGTACACTTTTATCCAATCTTATACGATGATATTTTCCCCTGCTGCATTGCAATAATGAGCAGAAAGGGGTTAGGCATCCTGCTTAAACAGCTACACTACAGACAGTGGGGTTTGAACCCAGAACCTGTCATTTGGTAGTCAGACGACGTAACTACTAGACCTTCCAGCCCCCATTGTGTCATTGTGAATCCGTCTCTTCACTGTGTTAGAGCCCGATGTTGATAACTGCAGGCTGAAATGTTTCCCAAGAGTTTGCTGTCGACACCAAGGCAAAACTAGCTGCAACTCGTCTGGGGCCAGACAAATGCAGTATTGTTAGAACTGCATGTTCACTTTTGAATGGACTTGATTGCTGTTTAGCGGTTTGATACACCATGGAAACTGGCAGACGTTCCCGACTGCTTGAAGTGGGCTTTTCTATTTGATAGTCACAGTTGAACTGCCTACAAACCAATCCTATTCCTTCTTTTGTTTTGTTTTTTATGTGGCTGGCAATGCAGGTAATCTTAAGTACTAACTAAGTAATATAGTAAAATAATACATAAAACGTTCAATAGTTTTGTTCGGAATTGATTTCAATGTTGGATGTTTGATAGGTGGGGCTATGAAAGGAAGGCTTTCATTTCAGCTTTGTGGAATTTGTGGAAAAGCTGATCCTCATTGTCACAGTATCTCTTGACTCCTTATCGACTCTAATCAACAACCCTGATCACATAACTTGTGGTTTTGTTATCGTGTGTCAGTGTGTTTTGTTTATCCTAAAGGTGAGGCTATTAGTAACGGTAGCACGTTGATTAGCTCAACATGTGAAGTAAACGATGCAGCCATTTAGGTCAGTTCACTTTGGGTTAGTTCACTTGGGGTCTTCTTGACCAGTACTTGCCCAACACATTGAGTAGCAAGGCCCGCCCAATGAGAGATTATTGTTAAGGTTATTATTGTTGGTGTGGTGGTGTTGTAACTACATCAAAAAAAATGAATCGCCTGATATGCAGACATGAGGAGACGTGCACACACATACACGCATGCGCCCACACACACAAACAACGGTGTTCACATGTTTACCCAAGTTTCAAGCTTCCTCCCACATAGCATACACAGACAAACAAAAAGACACACACACACACACACACACACACACACACAGTGTAGTCGCATGCAACTTTATTTGGCAACGCTCCCTGTGATGCCAGCGGCAAAGGTGCATGTGAACAGTGATGATGGAGATGTATCAGACACAGGCAATACACACACAGGCACCAAGAGACCGACAGAGCGCAGGGGCACTAAGGAGGTGAACCCAGGCCAAGCAGTAGGCCCGAGTAGCAACTGCTATGTAAACTGAAACAAGGGATGGATTGCCTTCAACAAGTGACTCAGCCACGGCTAGGGCTTATGAGGGCAATATGACTCACTGTGTGCTGTGGCTGGTAGAGAGAAAGAAAATTACCAGCATCGGAGGGTTTTGACTTTAGGAAGCACACACGACAGAAAGAAAAAAGGGTTTAATCGTGCTCATTCACTTCTGGTTTGAGACATCGAGGAGGGTTCGATGGCCACGGTTAAAATACACCACACACATGCAATTACTTGCATGCAAAGTAAGCTAGCATCTTTGTTACTAGCCACGGTGTAGCCCTCACGCTACAAATTCAATGCAGCTGTTATTTATAAAAGCCACTGGGTATATGGGAGTGTCTGGAGAAAAAATAAATATACACACAAAAAGATATAAAGAAAATCAAGTGAGTGTTTTCCAGATGCGGGGCGGGTCCTTATGGGCCAGTAGTAGGCTTGCAGCCATTCTCCCCAGGTTCCACTTGGACATTGAACTGGACCACTGCTGAGGAGGTTGTGGGTGTGGAAACTGGATCCCAGATTGTGTATGTGGAAACTGCTTGGTTTTCTTCACTTAACTTCTTACTAAATACAATGGGCTAATAGGTATCATTTTTCCTAAACCCTACATGCTCTTTAATGACGTGTATCTAAAGAAGGAACATAACTCACAAAGTTGCTTTGGGTACAAATGTCTACAAAAAAACTAACAAATAGTGAACATCAGCGAGGCGCTAACGTACTAGCCTATACATAGAGGGCTAAGATGCTTTCACTTCCAACTGTAAGTTTGATCTGTGCCCCAACTTGCCTGACTAGAGTTTCAGTAGAGGCGACGATGTGTGGTGTGTACGGTGTGTGTGTCTATGTGTGTTGCGGTTGCACATGACCAGAGGGCATTTAGATATATGCACCAAGACAAGAACTGAGTGGCAACATAAAGATGGCAGCTCCTTGTCCTGAATTAGTTGACTCTGGAAGGCTCTCTTGCTCCACTTCTTTCTCTGCTCGTGCCTTGTTTTGATTTGATTTCTTTTCCTACCCCTGTGGTTTCGAATACGGATATGTGAGGTAACCAACACAAGGCAGTTCATCAGGAAGAAGATACAATAGCGCTTTCGTAAAGTTTGGTGTATTTATATTAAAGGACACATATTCACCAACACGTTCAGAAGTGTCTCTATACAGTATGATAAACAGTGGTCATATTTAATGAAGTGTAGGAGTAGAACACGATGGAGAAAGGCTGATAATGATAAGGAAAAGTTCATAACTGAAGGAAAAAATGGGCCCACACTCCTTCCTGTACTCAATGATGCTATAGTAACAAGGGAAAACTACAATATTAAGTAATTTCAACAAAACAAAACCACTCCTATTCAAATTCAAAGATGTGTGTGTGTGTGCATGTGTACATTTATGTTTTTATGAGTGTGCATGCATGTGTGTGCATGCATATCTGTGCATGAGTATGTCTGTGTGCACACTTCTAACTCTGTGTGTGTATGCGATTTAGTGGATTAATTTGTCTTGTTTCAGTACATGGTGCTGTTTACTCAAGGCCTCCCATGCTTACTGCCTCACTGCCTCAGTTTAATAGGAGTGTTTGAGAACCTAGCACTACACAAAGCAGCAACAGAGAGGGGTTTTAACGTAGGACTTAGCCTCACCACACACAATGAGCATGCACGTGGAGAATGTGGTCAGCATGTATGAATAAGGGTGCATAGACAAGGATCAAAAGACGATATATAGAATTGATACACAATAACATATGTATACATACACACAAGTGCAGAGACATAGATGTATGACCATGCATGCACATATGTACACAAACACACAGATTAACCATATGCATCTTCAATAGAATAGATGGAAGACATGGCTAGCTGGTTACAGCAGCAACCTATTTGACTTACAATAATGTGATTGTCATTATTAATATCATTCTGATTAATCAAAACGATCACACATGAATGACTTGGTCAAACAACAGATCCAACAAGCCAATCTTATCACAGCGGCATTGGGGTAACCACCTGAGCAAATGGAACAGACCAATCAGTCTAGTTGCACGCACACACACACACACACACACACACACACACACACACACATATTTGCACACACACACACGCACACACACTTATGCTCACACACGCATGCACACACACGCACACACACACTCAGACATATGTTCACACACACAGGCCAGAGATTAGCAGGAAGTTTGACACTTATTTCATTTGTTCGGTTTCCAATGAAAACCAAACTATGCTACTCTCAGAGGTGCCAACTGTTTATCAGGTTACTATTTTTCTGGTGAAACGATGACTCATAACCAGTCCCGGCTAGGAATGGAACAAGACTAAAATATTTTAAACCTCTATAACATAAAAAAACATAATGACCACAGAAGCAGTACTGGCTGTACTTCCCTGTTTATTTTATTGTAAGCAACTGAACAAAACAAAACTAAGTGGAGGGGCAACCGATATCTCGGAGAACCTGTTCATTAAAATGTGAATTCAAATTGCATACAGTATGTAGTCCTCAAAACAATGTTCTAAGTGTTAATATTTCCATATCTAAATATCATAGAATTGTGGGAAATGCACTCTCAAAAATAATAATTCTAGGGGAGGGCTTTCATTTGGACCCCGCAACTGCCCCCCCCCCCCCCCCCCCCCCCCCACCCCCCCACCCACCCAACCCCCCACTCCCCAATGTCTTAATCAAGTTAACGGTCTTGATCAGAATGCAGAACAAAGTTGTAACTACTGGAATCCCGCATGGTCTGACAGACCTGTTTTCACAGAGACTGATAAGAGATCTGCGGTGTGCATCCTTTCTAAAGCACTTTGACCTCCGACACTTTTAAGGGTTCACTTACAAGCACCGTGTCATGCAACCCTCATAGTGATTGCAGTATGAGGTCTTACAAGCAATTGAACCGTAATGGTAGCAATGGTTTTCTATGAGCTTGAAGTGCTGATAGAAGCAAACTGAAAGTAAAATCATTTTCCGAAAATGGAATGAATTGCTGAAGGATAAGTTCACCAAAACACAAATGTATAACGATAAAACAGAAAATAAAAAACGAACTAAGTAAAGTAATTATTTTATTTTGAAGGTGTGACCCTCAAGGCAGCTAAATATGGCTCAACATGACATGACATCTAAATGTGTCAGCGGTCACACTCTGATCTGTAATGCACACCAATTATGATTCAGATGTATTCATCAAACCTACCTAGCTGTTTCAGCCTACTTATAAGAACAATAGGTGTAGCCTATTAGTTGAGCTGTCATGCTGGGGTGAACACATGCCTGACTTGGCCTGAGCTGTCCAGAATGATGTTGCAGCGACAAAGACATTAGCTGCAGGACTTGCAAGTTGTAATAAACATGCGTCAGGGATGGATAACTTATGTCAAAATCAGCTTCCCTAGAGGGACAAGCATCAGACAGGTTATAGGAACATAGATCCCGTTGTGCAACATCTGCTTCCAAATACCTGGTGGTATAATGCCAACTCACAGACTATCACAGGCTAGAATGCTAGCAAATGCTAAGTAGTGGGTTGGCTGAGGCCACATAACTGCTATTCAACTTGTGTAAATTCTCTCCCATTTCTTAACCCTTACACAATAGATATTTAAAGACCACTTGAAGTGGAATTTAGAGCTTATTTTAATTTCATTTATTAGATATGCAGAAAGAATAGAACTAAGTCGTTTTTGTACTACTTTCGAATATAGAACTGAGTCTAAATTAAGTCATGGTGTATTAACACAGGTTTTTTTACGTAACACACAAGAAGTGACATGTTTCAGTGATTTAATGAAGTGTGACCTCAATGTCATACTATTGAAAGTGTTTGTTTAAACAGTGTTACGGGTTAGGCTGCTATATGGGTTCTCACTGTCTTTTTACACCTCCAGAAGATTGCTGCTTGTCAAATTGTAGCTAACTATGTGCATTCTTTGAGAATGACTGAATAATCATCATGGGCAAGGAACAGGTAAGGGGGAGGGGACGGTTACAACAGTTCATCATTTAGATCTGTTTCGACCTGAAGAGAAATCAACGGATGAATGACTACGTTCATCACAGTTCATCACATTGTTGTGCACGTGCTGTTATTTAAAGTTTCACATATTATATGGCTAGTGCACCCTCTGCATATCGGTCTCTCTCTGTGTCCATATATCTCTCGCTCACTGTCCCTCTCTTTCTCTCATGCTTTTTCAAAGCAATAACATGTTCTTCCCCTGGAAACCTACTATGTTGCCAAGGTAAGAAACAAGAAAAGTCAAACATTATGGTATCATTTCATTTTTCATAATTTCAGGACCACAATATCCTGGACCACGATTGCATTATTTGCAGTTATTGGTTCACATAAGCCATCATGGTACAGTCCACAACATGTGGTTGCTTGTGGTCTTCCAGATGTGTTTCAACAGTTTCTTCCTCAAACTATCTGCCATTCAATCAACAGGCCTACAGTCAGACGTCCACAGTCTACCTGTGACATCCTTGAGCAAGATGATCCCTTACTGCTCTTAAATCACACACATCTAAACTCATTGTCATAGTCACGTTGGACAAAAGCGTCTGCTAAATGAAGCTGATAAATAGTAAATAAATAGGACTTTTATCAATTAACCACAACGGGGCAATTCTCCTCCGGTCTGTACACGCGAATCAACAACTAAACACGGCAAACAACGTACATCATTCTGATTAATCAAAACGATCACACATGAATGACTTGGTCAAACAACAGATCCAACAAGCCAATCTTATCACAGCGGCATTGGGGTAACCACCTGAGCAAATGGAACAGACCAATCAGTCTAGTTGCACGCACACACACACACACACACACACACACACACACACACACACGCATATTTGCACACACACACACACACGCACACACACTTATGCTCACACACGCATGCACACACACGCACACACACACTCAGACATATGTTCACACACACAGGCCAGAGATTAGCAGGAAGTTTGACACTTATTTCATTGTTCATCACTGTTGAGTGGAACGATCCGGAACGAGGGAAGATGGCCGGTCTTTTGTGTGGATATCTGAATTAAAGTTACGAACAGCAGGTGATTTACGGCAATTCCCAGAAATATCAGAAAGTAATTAAAGTCAGACTGCCAGCTGATGTCACTCGTTAGCTGTTCATCTTGATTGTTTGTTCATGCATCCCTCACACATCGGAGTCATACCAGGGTAAACACAGCTGCATGCTTTTAATAATAATATATTAGTAATAATATCCATAACAGAGCCCCACCATAGACAACAACATTGACAATATCATCAACAGTTGCAGCACTTTATCTGTACTTGTCAAGCAACATGTGCTGTAATTACGTGTGTGACCTGTGTTGCACTACTGTGATAAAGGCCCATTAGAGAAGCCAGATGGTTGACTCCAGTATGTGGGAGAGACTTTTACTTTCTGAACCCGTAGCTCAACCATCTGCTTAATTTATTTGGAGATTTAAGGACCTCCTCCAAGTCCCACACTCGACTTTGGTCTCGTTATGCTGAGCCTGTGTGAAAACACTACCTGAAACCCCTGAAGGCAAAACGATAAAAAATAAAAAAGTGTTGACAGAAAACCTGTTGCTGGGCGATCATTTCATTATTCATCTCTTTCAATATTTGATATAAAAACACTGTGGTATTCACCATGGTTGAAAACAGAAAATGAATTAGTCAATTAGTTATGATAAACATAATAATTTATATAAAATACTTTCATAACATATATACATTTACATCTTGAGTGCAGGGTTTCCCAATGGATATCAGGATAGCCATTGTAACAACAAGAGGGCAAAAGAAAGACAAAGATTGTCACACAAAATATGACACTATATGAAATATGATATGTTCTTCTCGGTGCAAACAGTGTACTGATAGTCCAGTCTATAAGTGATTAAACTACCAGGCTTGGTCATGTGTGTTATTAATCGTTAAAAGCTCCTATTTATTAATTAATCATTAATCAAGAAATGTGCATTAGCTTTAGCTAGAGAAATTTACCCTATAAGCTTTTATAGTTTAACAATACAATTAAACAGCTAAATATGTTTAAAGGTATGTACTGCAAGGTAAAAACCTGACATAAGCTGGCGCAGCCACGAATAGGTATTTAAAACACGTAAATAACATTCCCTCCTAAGATGATCCATAGATCGGAGTAGTTGAATGGCAGTTCAAAGCACAATGTGTTCGCTTCACTGAACACAGACGAGTCATTTTTGACCATAGCTGCTTTTGTAATAAGCCATTTTAGACAGCTATACTCAAATGTATTACAATGTCATTATTGTATTACGAGTGTGGCCCTTGTATTGGAACCATATGAAAACCAACTCAATCCAAAATAAGGCAAACATAATGCATATATACATTCCACTTCAATGCCAATTAACATGCATGCAGAGTGGATTGAATCTGGATGGAATCTATTGGTTTCACAGCCGTATTAGACCATAGAGCATAGACCATCTTGTTTTATTTGATCTTCTGTGGTTCTATTTGCAATGTGTTTCTTCTAAACCTGTAACACCTGCATTTCCTTTGAGAGATTAATTCAGTGTTATCTTGGAACAAGAAGTAATTTAATTACGTTTCATTTATTAAACAGCGTTCAACGCCTGTGTTACAAAAGCTTTCTACGTTGACCCTGTGTGTGAATTGATACTAGTACCTCTATATCCATACATATAATATATACAGTGTGCAGCACTACAGCCCGCTGGCAGATTATTCATGCTATATCAAAGTTCACAACAGCTGAGAGGCTGTCTGTCAGTGTCACTGAACCCTATCCAGCCAATGGCCAATCGTTACCATACCTGCACAGCAGGTTTCTGTGGATAGCCTGCAAGAGAGTTACATAAAGTGGTCCCGTGCTCATATCACTGAAGCATTTTGCCATCTGTCTATATACAGTAGGGGAAGCAAACATGAGTAGGTGTAGTCACAGACACACTTTCAAGTTTTAAAAAAATACAAAGAGAAAGAGGACTGAACAGAACGAGAAGGTATCATTGTGAAGGTTAATTTTGTAGTTGGTTATAATTATAGATATTAGCCTACTGACATGCATTGATGTAATTTTGGGAAGGGCGGTAGCCAATTGTCCAATGTCTCTAAACCGACATAAAGTGATGACCGAATAGCCCTAAGCAATCATTTAGAATCATTTTGATTGTACAATTGTACAACCCTCTCTGTGTCCCAACCAATGGCAGAAATCAGTGTTTAATTTGATTATAATGTAGGTGTCTTAGCCAAAGACCACCCCAACAGGTTGTAAACTTGTGGCTTTTGGATACAACAGTATATATGTAAGTATTAAGGATGTCAGCATACTGCACTGCGTTTGGGGAATGGTTTGAATTGAAGCCATTCTAAGAATGGAACCAGAATTATGTTTGGTTTGACTATATTTTATTGTTATGATTCTGATTACTTTTACTATGATTATTATTCATTCAGTCTATACATTCTAAACTTCACTATAATTACAAGAACCTGTTCAGAACAATATATAATTGTTTTGAACTTGAACTTGAAAACCCTGCCTCTTTGTTTCCCAATGAGAATACCATGGTCTATATAGCTCTGTGTTTTTTCCTCTGAACAAAAACATGACATGATTGTACTAGCTGAGCAGGAACTCGTCACCAATGCACCACATTTAAATAACTGCCCGGGGGCCAACACTGTCAACCTAGTGTTGTCGATGTCGCATCACACCTTCACAAATCCAGTGTTCACGGATCTCGAGAGGCCGGCCAGCAACACACAGCCCATTATAGGCCTACCTGGTGGTGTGTTAAAGTGTGTGCAGTACCGCTGTCAACCGCTGTAGGGCTTTGTTTATAAATTATTGGACATGTGTGGTAGAACAACAGTGGCAGAAGATTAAGCAATAGGCTGTCACAATAAGCTACACACCTCTGAAACATGTAGGCTATAATAGTGTTGGCATATTAAGAGAATAAATAAGCATTTAGGTAATGGGCCTCCTTGGGGGTTAATGCCTGATATGAAGACAGGCTACGCACTACAATTTGCAAACTAGAAAAAAACAACTTACAATTGACTCTTGGTTTCCAAATCATCGGTTTCATGGAAAAATAGGTCGCTTGATTCAGCGCGCTTTGATTTCTTCCTTTTTTTCCTTAAGGTCAGCATTCTTTTGAGGGTAAACCCAGCGTTAATCTCCACGTCCTGAAAGCCCTCCGCCGGTGCCGGACTGGACGGTGAAGCGGGGGTCATGTCCGGGGGACTGCTCGGTGCCACTGCCACATCTCTGAGAGACTGCGAACGAACATCCTTTTGCCTCTCTGTGTCAAACTCGTTCTCCTTATCCAGCGACTTGTGTTTGAACAAACGCTTGATTCTCAACGAGCTGGACTTGCTCATGGTGTCTTAAAATAAAAAATAAAAAATAATAACGCTGTATAAAAGAAAGGCACAAGTCAATTTCGCGAAACCATTCCCACGCACATCGAAGTCAATGTAAAACTGTGCGCACCACAAACCTGACGAGCGGGTCAACTAACATGTCCATGCCGGTGGCGAACAACTTCAGGTAAAGGTTGGTCTCACCTCTTTCATTGGATGGTAGGCCTACCTACTCCGGGTCCTAAAGAAGTCGGATCACCTAAAAACATTCCTTGTACTGCGCTCGTTAAATGGGGTAGCTTCAGGAGGAGGACGAGCGTCTCCTTGTGTACGCGTGCATGTTTGTGTGTGTATTTGAAGAAATTGACTTTTCTATATTGACTTGTTTGTCTATGTATTGTACATATGAAATGCACTTTCATTTTTTATTTGTTTTGTTATTAGAATGCCTGCACGTTTTCATAAGTCAAGGATATATTTTTTATTTTCTTATGTGTATGCCAAGTCAACTGTTATGATTTGTTTGATAACAATGTCCTCCCATATATAAAGTATTGCGAAATTATAGAGAACTCTAGGAAAGTCTTCTCACACTTATATGCCCTCTCATTTCACCCAGCACGTCAAACTATAAAGAGTTTGAATAAGTAGCACTATCTGCTGGACATTTCAAATACAGCAACAGCAAAAATAAATAAATAAAGTAATTCTGCGTTGCAGTAAGAAATGTCCATGAACGAGTGACTAGATACAAATAATTCCTACAAATGAGTGTGTGTGCTTGTGTATATATGCGCACACGCATGTATGTAGGCCTATGAGTGTATGTTTGTATGTGAAAGAGAAGCAGAATATGTTGATCATAACCCAATCCCTCCGAAGTTGATAGCATAGTCAGTAAACCACAATGATTTTTTCAAAAGGAAGGTGAGACATGAATCGAGTAGGCTCCAAAGCAGATACAGTAAATGCGTTCAGCAGCCCATTGGCGAAGTAGGTGATTCAGAAGGGACAGGACAAAGAGCATCCAGCGATATTGTTGCTGTTTTTGTTTGTTTGTTGTTGCTACAAATCATTTGAATGAGAAGATATGCATTGAAAATCAAGCCTTGTTGAATGGTAAGAGTACAACGCACATCTCGATGGCATACATACAGACTTATTTATTCACTTTTAGTATGCCAACATAAGTATTGAATTACCTTACAGAACAAAAAAATGCATTTCCTTTAGAAAAAGAGCATGTAGAGGTTTAAATGCTTTAGTATTAGTCATAGTGTAATCATGCATATCCTTATTAAAGTATTATAATATGATTACAACTACAATTAAGGGCTATTTAGAAGGCTGTGTGAAGGCTTTGTTTCAATAATATACTGATGTCCTGAACTCATTGAAATTAGTTTTCCCAAATTAATGCAGCGGATAAATATATTGTTTCCATTATTCATGCCTGATGTACTACAAAAACATTATGTAAGAACTAATACCTCAACACCAAGGGTGTTTGATAGAGTTGGGTCTACTATACGCTGGCAATATTTACATGCATGTGTGCAAATGTTAACACACTTTTCCCTCTCTGCGTCAATGTGGAGCTAAACACTGCTTTGCTCTAGATCAAGTGGCATTTGTGTTGATTGCGGTCTAACAAATGCAAAATACCCATCGTAATTGACACACAGGTTGCAAAAAAAAAGTGTGAAAAGATAACCAACATTTGGGATATATAATTATTGCTGTTTATTTTTCTTTGCCGATTTTGCATTGTTATAAAAAACGAAAAAAACACACACACACACACACACACACACATATATATATATATATTTTTTTTAATATATATATATATATATATATATATATATATATATATATATATATATATATATATATATAATTGCCCATGGGGATTGAATAAAGTATCTTATCCTATCTTACATAGTATAACAACTATTGTTTCACGAAAAAGGAGACTTGAATCAGAGTATGTATGTATCCTTTTTGATTCCCATCTAGATGATATGACACACTTCCTGTAATTGTTTGTATAGGTCTACCAGCCCTAGACCTTGTTTCAATCTACGTGACACATTCTTACCTTTCATCAGGATAACCCATGCTGGTTTGTCAGCAGAGTTGGCCTCATTGCGGTTAGTTGAACTATAAGGTACTTACTTTATCAGCTCCCCAATCAGATTCACTGAGCGTAGGTATGCTTTTATCAAAGTGGGTCACCACAAAATAAAAGGTTTTTGTGGTGGTGTTCAAATCTTTATACAGCCCATATATTGGATCTTTCAATTCGAACACAAGTTTTGAAATGATCTGAAGGCAATTGTTCAACATTGACTGTTCCTCATGCATTACATTACTTATTATTTATTTATTCATGTTTTTTTTATAGGGACAGTTTGTACGTAGACAAACTGAGAACAGCTATCCGATCATTGTCGCATATAGTGGATGCTAATTTTCAACCCCCATCCCAAGAAGGGCTTTTGTGAAAATAAGAGATTAAAATAGTGAAGTTAAAAGAAGGTAAACTGAGTACAGCAAGATACAATAGAGCACAAGGTGAAATGGAGGTCCACTGAGTACAAGATAAAATAAATCAAACATTTAGTAGTAGCATAGTTACAGAAAACTAGACATAAGTAGAAATGTGTTGCTGAATTAACCAGGATTTGGTAACTCTTTAAAATGTGGAAGTTTGCAACAAATTTCAAGTGATCAGATTGCGAGTTGCAGCTTGAAGCTGCTCAGGTGGAGCTGAGGAGCAAGCCCATTTAAACATTTAAACGCAAGTTTTACATATGAAAATCAATAAGTTGGCAAGATGTAAATGTTGGTACCTTATTCACTTTTTGTCTAAGAATACCAAGGCCTCGATTGTATGGACACTCTATGGATTGAACTACTGACTGGTTGGACTGGGACCAGGTAGTCTAACAGTAGGACAGATGTGGACATATCATTGAATTTCAGAACAGTAAGGCACAGTCAAATGTCAAGTAATTTCTTATCATCGTGAAACAGCTAAGGTTAGCTTTAATCGTTTAACAAATGAAAAATGTTACTTGTCAAATTCAAAGATCTGTTTCAGGTAGTTTTTCAATGGAAAAACAGATAAAGTTGTTTTCTTAGTGTTTAGAGTCAAACAGGATGCATCAAGCCACACTGATACTTTTTTTTGTATGCTGTTCTGCAACAGTATCAGCTGTTTTGCCAGATACATGGACGACTGTTTCATCAGCGTACATCTGAAGAAATACCAGTGCATATATCTGGCAGGACATTGATACACAAATTGAAAAGGAGACAGTTCCATGTTGGATTCCTCTTCCAATTTAGCAAAAATGTATGTGGTGTTATTAATCACAACACACTGTTCACAACCTTTTAAATATGAGTCAAACCCCGAAAGTGACCGTATTGATAAATGAAACATTGAGAGTTCGATATTTTTAAAAGCGTTTTCGAAATCCAGCATCACCGCCGACTACATTTCCTTTGTCAAATGTTTCTTATCGCAGCAACTACTTTTGTTCAAAGGTTCCAACTTTGCACATGTTTGTTTATTTACAGACTTCCTCTATGCTTAAAATGACGACCTACGATTACAATAGTGAGGACAGCTTTCCCACTGCGGACACGGGGATGGAAGATTCGGGTATGTGCCCACTCGACCCTGATCCCGTTGGAACCCTGGTGCAGACCTACGTCCACTCCTTCATCTGCGTGTTCGGCCTGCTGGGCAACGTCCTGGTGATAGTCACTTACGCCTTCTACAAGAGGAGCCGGACCATGACGGACCTCTTCCTGCTGAACGTGGCCGTGGCCGACCTGCTCTTCGTCACGACCCTCCCGCTCACCATCTACAATGAGCAGCGCGGCTGGCCGATGGCCACCGGCGTGTGCAAGGCGGCGAGAGGCCTCTACAGCATCAACCTCTACGCCGGCATGCTCCTGCTGGCGTGCGTCGGCTGCGACCGCTACATGGCCATCGTCCAGGCCAGGCGCTTCTTCGGCGCCCACTCTCGGTCCCTGATCCCGCGCCGCCTGGTCTGCGGGGCGGTGTGGGGGTTAGCTGCGGCCCTGTCCCTCCCCACGCTCATCTACACGGAGCGTCTCGAGGAGGAGGACCTGCAACAAGAGCTCGTGTCTGTGAGTTGCCGGTTGAGCTTCAATAGCTCAGCCGGGCTTGACAAGACGGCCAAGCTCATGAAGGTGCTGGTGCCCGCTCTCCAGGTGGCCGTGGGGTTCCTGGTGCCCCTGGCGGTCATGGTGTTCTGCTACGGCAGCGTGCTGCGCTGCTTGCTCAGGGCACAGGGTGGCGGCCAGAGGCAGAAGGCCGTGCGCGTGGTGCTGGCCGTGGTGGTGGTGTTCGTGGCGTGTCATTTGCCGTACAACACGGCGCTGATGAGCCACACCTCGACACTGTTCAAGCAGAGGGGCTGCGAGGTCGAGAAGACGAAGCTCCGCATCCTGGAGGTCAGCCGGAGCGTGGCCTACCTGCACTGCTGCCTCAATCCTGTCCTCTACGCCTTCGTCGGGGTCAAGTTCAGGCAGCACTTTCGGAAAATACTGCAAGACACGTGGTGTCTGGGTAAGAGGTTCGTTCAACCCGGTTGCTCGTCGTCAAACACGGCGATAAGCGTGTACGTCTTGGGCCGCAGGTCCACCAGTGTCTCTAACAATGGGTCATCTTTTAGTGTGTGAAGATGCAGTAACGATGGCAACCAACCAAATCTTTCAAAAAACAAACAGCAATAGATGTAGGATGTGTTTTTTTGGTAGGCCTATACATACAATCTAAAAATAAAACATACCGTTTTTTTGTAAGTAAGGTGCCAAAATATTACCCGATTTATGAAGTTTAGAATTCTGTATTGGTGTTTTGAGTTGTTAGATAAAATGTTGGAAAAGGTATTTTATTCTATTTTAGATTTTTGATATGAGATGGCTTGGCTGTCCTCTGATGGGGACTATTTGTTTTGACATTATTATGTTTTTCTCAATGACTAATGTCCGAATGTTTTTCCTAAGTTTTCCTTGGTCAAATTAATAGGTTGAACCCTAGTACTTTGATTTATATATGTAGGCCTACGCTTATACAACTGTCCTATTGCGTTCATACATTTTTAGAGACATTTGAATAACTGCACATTTGATCATTGTTTATATTCTACTATACACAGGTGTATACTATCTAATAAAGAACAGTTTCCTTTATTTTCAGTACTTATTGACCAAAGCCCTAATGCATTAAAAAAATATATATGCTGCAATACTTAGCTGCTACATACAACCATGTAGGCTACGGGTGTTCTCCTTCTGTCTCGTTTGCAAACATGCTTTACTTTCGATGATAGAAAATACAGAACCAGCAGACAAAAATGCATATTTTGTTCCTGTTTTTGACAAAGTTCACATTGTTCTCAGAAAGAAAACATTGGTCCATATTTCCATAGTAAGATACAAATATTACAAAAGTCAGTTAAGGAGAAGAAAGGAGAAAAGAAACAAAGAAACAACAAAGAAAGACAAAGAAAAGAAACAAAGAAAGACATATTATAGAGGCTGGTTAACTGAGAGAGCGTGAGTTTCAGAGCAATAACAAGAGACGCAATTCTCAGCCACTGGAGGTCCTCAGAATGCTTCCTTCAATAGTGTACTCGCTGTATTTGTATGTAGAAACTACTACATAGAAACACTCCGCATTTCCCTGCAGCACCATCTGGCGTAAGTTTTAAAGAAGTTCTAATAGACAATAAAATACACACACACATGAACCAATGATCCATTTTCCCAAAGCATTGTATTACTGATCTATTCCACATAAATATGTGTTCAGGTTTGCTGGCATTTGTATGGATACAATATGCCTACTGCACGTGAACCCATGTGTATAACTTGTTTAATGGCACCCTATTTTGCCAACATGTGTGATGTTGATAACCCTAACTCAAAATTGTAAATAGGGGCACTTTAAATTGTGTGTGCATGCGTGTTTGTGTGTGTGTGTGTGTTTGTGTGTGTGTTGGTTAAATGACACATAGTGAAAGCCTATGACACTGTGATGATTTGTAGCCCTCCATCCAGGCTCATTCCTGATAGCCAGCCCCCCCCCCCCCCCATGCACACATTGTAGACATGTTAAAGCATACACCCATAGCAGCAGCACACATGCCAAAACAGACATGCTAAAACAATGTAGCATCAGCATGGCTATACAGGGGTGTTGGATATTCCTTAAACTGGATCAAACTAGTGCCGTCCATGAGGTGTTTTCTTTCCTCCTTCACTCAAACACATTGAACGTACCGAGCCAAACATCTGGGACTGAATTATGAAGTCATTTCTCAGACCCCCCACCAGATTCTTTCTGCATGGACATTTGGCCCTGGAACCACGTCTCTAAGAACCATAGTGTCCTAGCGCCGGCCTCATACTGTCCCAACAAGAATGTTACAAAAATGTCAGTTGAGTGTTGGTTAGTTGGTTTTGTCTGCAACTTCCTCAAAGTGTATACGATCAGTTCCTCACAAATGTATGTGTGTGTGTGTGTGTGTGTGTGTGTGTGTGTGTGTGTGTGTGTGTGTGTGTGTGTGTGTGTGTGTGTGTATGTGTGTGTGTGTGTGAGCTTGCTAGCTGGTCTATCTGGTGGATATCGTACAGCATGGGAACCCTTGTACAGAGACCCTTCTTAGATCCTGGTTCACATCTGTATTTCAAGTAAGTCTGAGTTGGGGATTGGCTGAGTTTCCACTGCTTATGTCAAAGAAGAAAAGTCCCCATGGAGCCCCCTGAGAGCCGTGTGGTTTAATGCATGCCCTGCCTGCTTGTTAGTTGGGACACAATAATGTGTACACATTACAAGGAATTTCTGCACGTCTGCGTGTTTGTTGTGAGTGTGTGTGTGTGTGTGTGTGTGTGTGTTATACCCTAAATAACACACAGAGGTAAAGATCTCTCGGCTTATAGTGCATGTGTGAAAGGGCTATGTGTTGCTGTTGTGTCAATGAATAGAAGTGGTTCACTCGGATGGATACAAACACTCCACCCACCCCTGTTACACCCCTACACCAAACCAAACACACCAATTGAATCGTTCACATCTATCTACAGTACATAAACTTGCTTTGCTTTGGTGGCATCTGAGAATGTTTTATGCAGGGACACACAGACACACACACACACACACACACACACACACACAGAAGCAGACACACAGTCTTAAATATCATGCCTGTTATGAATGTTTCCATTCTGACAACACGTGTGAGACACGTGGCTTGTGAAGAGACATGTGTTTACATATAACCTCAACAAGAAATAACAACTGATAAGTGATGTTGCTCCGCTATGGGTCTCCTGACAATAGATGTTTTCATGCTTGGCTGATTTTTTCATGCCTGAAAAAGCATGCATACAATCTCATGTTAGTGGTGCATGACGAGAATGTTCGCAGACATCTAGGACCTGTCCTCCTCAGCCCCACGGTGCAGAGTTTACATGGGCTTGTGCGTGTGTTTGTAATCATGCACTTGCCTGGATAAACAAGCCTTGTCATTTGTGTGCATTTGTAAATACAGATTCCTGGAAATGTGTGCATGTGTGTGTGAGTGTGTGAGAAAGAGAGAGAGAGAGAGAGTGTGTGTGTGTGCGGATGTGTGTATGTTTGTGTGTCTCGTAGCTTTCAGTGCTGCAGGAGATCTGATTGGATGTCCTGGCTGCAGTGGGATTAGCACCCTCTCATACAGGACCCCGCTAGACTGCAAAGAATAATGCTGGATTATTAGTAGGTCAGTCATTTAGCCGGCCGGTCGGTCCTGCAGTCAGTCACTCATCCACCAGTCAGTCTGACTGTCCACCATCCCTCAGTTGAGACGGGGTCACAATTACTTCATTTAATTTGTCTGCTGACTCCCCCCCCCCCCCCCCCCCCCCCCAAGCTTCACATACACTAACTCTTATACAGGCATACACACACACACACACACACTCACAATTTGACTCTTTCTCTCTCTCTCTGACGACTGACGCGCGCACACACACACACACACACACACACAGACATACCACACAGACACACACTATGTCTCTCTTCTCTTTCTTTCTCTCTTTGACACACACACACACACACACACACACACACACACACTATAGTAAGCTCTATTGACGATAGGTCATAGGAAAATGAAACACTGGCCTCTACGTGTCCCCACACTGTCTTCCTACCTTTACAACACTGACAGGAACCAATCTGTTCCAATAATTACAATTAATGGACCCAGGAAAACAGGCTGGTTTTTTTTTCACGTGGAGAAAGGAAACCTCCAACGAAGAGTAAAAGAGAAGAGGAGGTCAGATGACGACACATAAATGGATCCATTTGTTTGGTGTCAAGTTATAGCCGTTAATATCATCGGTGTAGCTTGAATAATGTGGGAAAACAGGACAAAACACAAGGAAGAAGGAAATCTTTCAAACATAAAGTCATTGTGTGAATATACTGTCAAATATTACTTCCGTCCACTTCCAAATCTCCAGCTTTGAGGTTCTGTGTTCAATTACCGCTGAGGTCAGTCACTATGGATATTAAACTTTTTTTTCAACATATCAATGTTGTGTGAATTTAATGTAAAATCGATCTATTGTAATCTATCTAATCCAACAATTTAATTGAGATTGACTTGGTGGTGGAGTGGAGAGCGCTATCAGTTATGATCACCAGAGTCCTTGTTTCATGTCCTACCATAGAGAGTATACAATTTGTAACATATTGGGGATACTTTAACATCTGATTATTAAAAAATGCTACAGTAAAACACTTGGAAATTCGCGCAGAGGTACATTTGAACATGTTCAACAAGAATATGGTGGAGTTTGTAGAAAACAATTTGAATATTTTATGAACTTTCTATATCTACCTACATAGCAATGCATGCATATTGGGTAAGACTTAAGTATGCATTTCAACAAATAAAAATAAAAAATAAAAATATAATCATTCCCGTTTTAAACAACTTTCGTGGCTATTCTATAACATGTTTCTGAGTTTGCGAGGTGCACTGGACTGCATGTCCCAGTCGGCGCAAAAGCACTTTACCGTAAAAAGCAATGTAGATGCGCAATCGCTTTGCGTGACCGCGGTACCGTAGTAGCGACGGCCCGCAGAGCACTGTGAGTTTAAGCCTTCCTAGTTTTCCTATCAGTCCACAGTACTTTTGGAAGTAAGCTAAATAACGCGGGCAACGTCAATTGCTTTTTATCGTCATAAGATATGGCAAGTTGACTGTGGCGTAAGTAAGTCATTAAGGGCCCCTGTGCAATATTTGTTATGGGCCCCCCTACTACCCAATAAAAATGTATTGAAAAAGAACTATTGGTTAATTACAATTTGAACAAATACGCTTACATAAAATGAGTGTGGGTTACTATAAACTAACATTAATTCGATTCACGTTCAACAAATAAATACACAATAACATAACAATTCCATATTTTTCAACATTTTAAAACATGTTTTTATCGGTCAAAGGCATGTGGCTTTCTTGGATATCTGTTAGGGGTTCTGGGATATGAATTCTAAACCTATGGGCATGTTTTGAATATACGTCATTCACATGACTAAAAAACAAAACTGCGACAATGGAGGGGGTTCTGTGGGGCCGCGGACTTAAGTCCAGTGTGGGTCAGAAAGTCCCATTCCGGTGGTTCCAGCAATTCATTAATTCATCATCCACCTGAACCTGCGTCTGCAGTGCTGAAAATCAAGAGCTATTAACAACATTACAAGTTATAATCAACATTTCAATTCACATGATATCGTTACGTTTCCTAAATTAAAAGGATAAAGAGAGATAATTGCATTGTAACTTAATTTCCAGTATGTGAGGAGACGGGCACTGAAATGTATGCTGGGTAGTTGGTCTTGCACTGCAGCTGTGCTTGGCCTGTGTTCTACATATCTGGTATGTATCATAAACGAGTTCATTATCAAGCACATTTTAAAGTGCACTTGGTAGCCCGTGGCTCCCTCTGGTGGTGTGGCCAGGGAAAACACCCAAAACCAAATGCTCCGCCTTGGCTGTGGTTCCATCCAGACATCTCAGGAACCTTGAAAGAAGCCGGTGTTGAAGTTACAAAGATAACATCTTCATTCCCCCAATTCAAGTCATGCCATCTTAGAGGGAAACGTCCATGCATGATGTGCTTGTGTGTGTGTATGTGGTGTTAATTTGTATGTGTGTGTGAGCTCTGACTAATGGGCGCCTACAGCACTTCCTCCCTTACATAATCAGGAAGCCCCCCACCCCCCCCCCCCCCCACCCCCCCACCCCCTACCAAAGGAACCAGATTTCGTTTGGACGAGAGGCTATACGTTTGGCCTCGGGAGGGTGGTGGGGAGACGCCTTTGGGTGAAGAAAGAAGGACCTGAAGTTTGTGTGTGTGTGTGTGTGTGTGTGTGTGTGATGTGAGTGATATGTATCCGGCCACCCTACAGATGGAGCTCCTTATCTGCAGTCTGAGATCTCCCCAGAGATAAGCATCAAGTGCCCTAAAGGAAGTCTGCTGCTCTCTTGTTTTGAGAGCCACAATGTCTTTTCCTGCCCTGCTCTAGGGGCCCACGCCATCTTTTTTATATATTTTTTATTTTGTATCTATGCAGCCACTGGAAACCTCATTTCCCGGTCCATTCTTCCAATCCAGGTCCTCTTGTCCTCCTCTTCCCCCACGTCCGTCCTTCTGCCAGGGAGGCCTCAGGCACGCAGGGTCCGTGGGACTGACTGGATCACAAGCCGTCATGCGGGAGGAGAAGGTAAGGAAGGATACAAAAGCTAGGATACAGGGGGCGAGTGACGAATGGCGATAGAGGAGACGAGGAAAGTGGGTTGCGGCTGGTGGAACTGCATTATGTCAAGAATGTCATGGTGAAGACGTGTGTGTGTGTGTGTGTGGGGGGGGGGGGGGGGGGGGGGGGGGGGGGGGTGGAGTGTCAGTGTACATTGACACGCTTAGTCTTGGGAAAGTGACGCCCATTGGCAGTACCGGGTTGACCACCAAACCCAAACAGGGAAAGCCCTTTGCAGGTCTCTGCTTGTGTTTAACAGACTCTCTGTGGCACGTCAGACTAGACTGAGCTGTTTCTCAGACAGGCACGGAGTGCTTACGTTCTCAAAGCATAACAAAGTGATTCCCAGCTAATATTGCACGTCTTTGATCGTCAACAATCTAGGTTCTGAAGCGACACAGCTGCTTCCTGTTTGTCTATCGCTGGGTTGAGACTGTTTTAATCTCCCCTGTGAGTCACCGACCTGAGAACAGCTGACACGCATTTGGGGACAAAGAAGGAATTAAAAGATCTGACGGCCCGGAGGGGGAATGTACGTTTTTAACAAAATACCTTTCGAAAGGTAGGTTGTTCAAAATGTTTGGAAAGTTTACAAATTAAAACACAAAACAATTGTTACAGTACAATGACATTCAGCAAAACACTGACTGGATGTTGAGTAAACTTAAATTCATGAGATGTCTTGATGTCTAACCAATTTGACTAATTATAAAGTGTTTTGAATAATTTGAGATGGAGCATTTTTGATTGCCTGTGCATGCATTCATACACACACACACACACACACACACACACACAATTACGAAAGTACACACACACACACACACACACAAACAGACAGACACACACACACACACACACACACCACCCAGCCTCTACCAGCAACACTGGGCACATTGCCAGAATTGAGCTTGGTGATTGTGAAATGAAACGTCCTTTTTAACTGTTTATTAATCTTATTATTATTGAGAGGCATACATTACAGTGCAAACAATTCTTTGGCAAACGTACAATACAAATGTCAGATAGGTACTATATCTACAGGAGCCACGTCTAGGGGGACAGTGTAGGAAACACGTTCTCCGTCTTGGAGAGCAGTGCACGCCATTGATTCATGGTTGTGTTGCTGTTGTTTGGCGATGGGTTGAAAAACACAAGAGATGGAGAGGATTCAATGAGAAACAGATGAGAGCGTAGACTGGGGGGAGGGGAGGGGGGACGGGTCACACTGCAAAATAAGAAGGAATGACGTTTGAAAAAATGAATACATGACGAATGATGAGGCAAAGGAAAAGAGGTTACAGTGCTGTAGCAAGCAAACCGTGGGAGTGTTTTGTCCACATGCGCACTCATAAACAAACACACATGCTTACACGTACACACACGTACACACACGTACACACACACACACACACACACTCACTTAGACATGCACGCACATAAACACAAATACACACATTCTGTCCATGTGACAAATCACAAATATGGAGACGGGGAAATAAAAAGTCATGTGTTGTACTGACAAACTTCCAACGAATGACCCGATCGGAGCAGAGAGAGGAGCAGACAAACGGACCGCAGACGGATCGAGCATGAAAGCGGACGGCCGTGCAAACCTGCTGCCACGAACGCTTCAACACACCGTCCGACAGCACCTTGCCAGCATGGCTTCACTCCAGTCCTCACATATTTATCCCATGGCGTACGCTTGCAGCTCTGAGAGGGGTGTTCTACTTTACAATAAGCGAGCACAAGCGATGGAAAGTGCAAGGTCAATACAGTGTCTCAGATGACGTGGAAGTAGTAGCATGTGATTGGCTTGTGTCGATGGGGTAAGAAACGACAAACAAAAAATAACAAGTCAAATCTGTATCTGGTCACAGAAAATAGAAATGCTGCTGAGGCTGCTGTTTCGATTGACACGCCCCCCCCCCCCCCCCCCCCCCCCCTGCCCCGCCTCAGCCATGCCATCCCTTTTCTTCGCCTGCTCATATGGCTTCCATTATTGTGGAATTGGGGTCAGATGGCTAAAGAGTGTGCTTCACGCGAGTTTGTCCAACTGACGTCAGCCCTCTTTGGTTTATTCTCCGGCTCGAAAAGGAAGAAGTCAACACTGCGAAAGATTTCTTCCATAAAAACGGATTTTGTTAAGTGTTTTTTCTTTGCTTGGCACGTGCCAGAAATCAGGGATTGCTCACCCACAAGCACAAAAATACAAAAATAAACCCAGCCGTAACAATACAGAAACAAAACAATTGGAACAGAAACGAGTGAGTTGTCATGAATGAGCACTTGACAAAGGAACGCATAAAACGGTCTCTGCACAAATACTGGAGCGAGGAGGACTGCCGGATCACATGAGCGTATAAATGGTAACAATCGTTTTCAGCAACAGTCCTTCAGTTTGTTATTTACGCATCGATTGTGGTCTAAAAGGCAACACAACACAAAGCCCAAAGGCCGTGATTACAGACTAAAACCGGCAGGGTAGACATGAATTTGAGGCTAAGTAAGTCCTGACTTCTGTTACAACATTCAAACCTTTCCTTTGATTAAAAAACAAACAAACAAAAAAGACACACACTATTATCAATTATAAGTTTTACGTTATCAAGAAGTTGTGTTGGACAAAGTAGAAAAACGCATTTGGGAAAAGTACACAATAATATCAGGGTGAAACATATATTCTTGTTGAAACAGATTTTTGAAGGCAGCATGATTAAAGGTTAGCACAGCAACATTGCAAGAAGCTTATGTGGATGGGGGGGGGGGGGGGGGGGGGGGGGGGTCCACTGTCAAGTGGCAACACCTTAGTCAAGTTCAGGGACAGGCCAGAAAATACAGAAATCCCAGATGTACGTGAACCAACAAGCTGTCCGTTGCGGAGAGAGGCAATTATATTCAGTAGACATTTTTGTTTAATTACAAAAGTTTTTTTTTCGTTTAGGGTTTCACATTATCTTCATATGTATGGTATTTTTTTTTTATCAAAAAAGGGAGAAGAAAAATACATAATTATAAAACTATATAAAAGCACCTCAGATTAAAGTTCAATTTGAATTACAAAAGGTCCTTAGTATATTCTCTCAATTGTTGTTTACCATAAAGAGGCATATAATATGTGTATATATGTTTCTTTGCATACTGTTAAAAGAAAAACGTAACAAACAAATAAGAGAAAAAAAACAATACTTTACAGGTTTGTCTTTAGTGACTAAATCATTTGTTAAAGAGGAAGGAAAATAGCACCAAGCTTTTTTTTCGGTATCTCTAACCTGAGAAAGTATTTGTGAGACAACAAGATGGCCGCCACCTTCCCGATCGACTTATCTTTCCCCCTCGTGTATACGTTTGTTTTGAAAACTTTCTTTCAGTTTTCACAGTGTGTTCGTCACACAGGGATAGTGTACACGGCAGCCTGAGGAAGCAGGCCGTCCGTGAAGGAGGAGAGAGTAGCTCTGTCCGTTCTGTGTCACATCCATCCGACCATCCGTTCGGGACTATCAGTCCGTTTCAAATCGCCAGCGTAGGAGGCGGCCGGGAGGTTTCAAACCAGGCACCAGGCTGACTGCTGGTCTCAGAGAAAGCAACAACAACAATAATTATAATAATAACAACAAAACAAAAAGATCTCTGTGTGTAAAAACAACATCAAAAACAACAGTATAATATAAAACACTGATACCGGGGGGGGGGGGGGGGGGGGGTGGGCAGCCACGGCTGAACGTTGCCTTGGAGAGTCTCGTTCTCTGCATCGTTGTGTGTGTGTGTGTGTGTGTGTGTGTGTGTGTGTGTGAGAGGTTGGGAGTTAACGGACACCACGGCGACAACCGCAGTGCTGAAGTGTGGGTGGGGGGTCCTGAGGGTGACGAGGGGTAGAGGATCGGATGGGGGGGGGTTGTAGAGGATTGGATGGGGGGGAGGGGGCGGGGGGGGGTGTGTTACGCATGGCGACTGTCCATCTGCTGCTCGGGCGCGGCGGCGTCGCTCTCTAGGCACACGGGACAGCAGGCGCCCTTTAGTTTTATGGGCTTCTTGCACGCCACCGGTGGGCATGACTCCACGAAGCATGTGACCTGGGCGTCCTGGTGGTGGGGGTGGGGGTGGGGGGGGGGGGGGGGAAGATAGATCACTTGGTTAGAGTCTGAATGTACAATGGGACTTATTTGTATATTTGATCAATTTGCAGGGAAAAATTTTTATCCCATGTGACAGACCACCCCGGGAAAGTGGGAGGACATTAGGATGCAGACTGGGGAATGCCTTGTGTTTGGTGAGTCGTAGCATCTCGCTAAAGGTAGTGTGTGTGGTGTGTGTGTGTGTGTGGGCCAGTGCCAGATATGGCAGGAGCAAGAAAGGAAAGAGGCAGGGGTGGAAAGAAACGCTAGATGGAGGGAGAAACAGAGAGAGAGCGAGAGAAGAGAGAGAGAGAGAGAGGATGAGAGGAATGATTGACAGCCGAAGGTGTGCCAGGTTTGGCATGCGAACGCTGTCAACCTCTGCCAGAATTCAGTGCAGAGAACTGCACAAAAGATCTAAACCTTACAGGCCAGAAGACACACACACACATACACGCACACAATGGATCATGTGTCACATAAAGACACACATGCATGCCACAAAGAAAATGCCACACAAGTGTGGCATTTTAACTGGTTTGACAGCATTGGATAGGTTGACTGACAAAGCAGCACCTTTGTACCTCCGCACAGATTAAAACGAATACCTTGCGTATATTAAACATCTACACTTTGAAAACACGTTTGAAAACGGAAACTACTGATGCATTTGCCGTACAAGCTGTTGTTGGTGTGTGTGTGTGTGTGTGTGTGTGTGTGTGTGTGTGTGTGTGTGGTTATTAATTGATGCTCGTGAATGGTTAGAGTGTGGTAGTGGCACAGAGACAGGGCGTGGCTGCAGTGACCTACTCTGCATTCACATGTGGTGCAGGGCTCCTGCTTCCAGCGGTCTCCGTCTGTTCGGTCGCGGCCCTCAGAATCAGTGCAGTCTGTCTTGCTCAGACGGGCTTCAAGTCTTTTAATCTGCATGGAGACAAGAGGCAGCATGTTATTCATGGTGCAAACAGGAAAACAATAGCAGACAGAAGGACAGGCAGGCATGCTGACAGATGGACGAGTGGACAGATAGATAGATAGATAGATAGATAAATATAGCTAAATATATAGATAGATAGCACAGGGGTATGTATAATGAAACATCTAAACAATAAAACAATACATATACATTCGTAGATAAATCCTATTCATATAAGTTACAAATACTTGGTAGTTAATAGTTTCATAAGGCTGCTTTCGAACATGTATTTGTGAAGGGAAGAAAACATTTGCTCTTTGGGTAATTCCAACTTCAGTGAGTGTGTGCCATTTAAATCGCATCCAGGGAAGCCGACCTGTTTGCGTAAACTTGTAATTGTCTTCTGCATGTCGGAGACAAAGTCTTGGAAGTCGTTGATTGTGGGTTCAGTGCTGGCCTTGGAGGTCAAAGTGACATTCACAGCATTTTCTTTGGCTCCATCCTCTGGACTAAAAATAAATAAATAGGAATAACAAATGAAGACATGCATTTTGATGTCTAACCTAGTATTCGCTTTCATTTTTAAAGCTCTAATAGTTCTAATTTCTATATCCATCCTATTCCAAATTCCCACTTTCAATGTTTTGCATATTATAGGAAATAGGAGTGAATCACTTAATATCCTATATGAAGTATGAAAAGCCCACAATATAGTAAAAACTGTCTTAATATATCCTTGTGGTTGCATTCTTATTCTAATCGACAACATTTAGAAAATATAGTCGTTGTTAAAATCCCATTACATCCCCTGTTGAGTTACCTGGTCTCCTGGGTGCTTGTGTCTGGTTTATCCCCTGTGTAGCTTTGGTCAGCTGACCTGCGTCCTCTGAAGTGATAGGACAGGGCGTTGAACTGGCCCTTAGTTCGGCAGTCTGGGGACAAACAAAAAGAGAGGTGGGGCGTCAAGTACACAGGCCGAGACACACAAACAAACAAAGAAAAAAACGACGCTGTTCTTTAAAGGATAAACATTTAAGAGAGAGAAAGACTTTATAATTACTAGTGCTAGAAATGTAAATAAAAGTTAGAAACATGACCTCAGAAATCCTGAGGCAGCCATTAAATTCGAAACATTCCGCATTTCAAGAGATTAATTCTGTTTCAAATGGAAATACTGCGCTCACTTCCCCATAGCCTTATTTCATTGGTTGTGGCCCACAGCATCTCCCCCCAGTTTTGTGTTTCTTAAATCCTATCTGGATTTTTATGCCTGAATCTCTCCAGACCTTGAATGAGGAAGTCTGTCTAGGAGAGATTACATTGGCCTGCTAATAAGGTGGGCTGCAGCAGGCAGTCGCTGTGGGAGGCTGATCATCAGACACAGAACATCCGATGAAAACATGGCCTACGACTGAATGCTGAAGGAGATCCATGAGGACACACACACAATAACAAACACAACACACATCCAGACCCACACGCACGCATGCACGCTTGCTTTGTTTTTATCTCCGTCGCTCTCAATTGTTAATGAGCCAAAGATATTAGATTAGGCCCGCCTGGGACAGACTTGCTGTCTGACACTGACAGTGAGACAAACCCCTCTCTCAACGCTCTCTCCCTCTCCCTCCCTGTGTTGTCTGGCAGGATATGCAGTGTTTATTAGCGTAGCTCGCCCCTCGTTATTCTTGTGAAACGGGTGAACATGGAGGTCAGCGCCGCGGATAAAAGGAGAACAAACAGTGAGCCGTCACGCGGCGGTTATTAAAACCGCTTCCTGGTCTGTCCCAGAATAATAACTCCGGCGTGATCCTGTTAACAGTGCAACAGAGCATGCGGGGAAGCAGTCTCAGTAGAGTCTGTTAGTAGATCAATCATTTATTATAAGACTGCGATAAAATAAGAGCCCAGCCCATTGATGTAGTTGATGTAGTTCATCATCGCTATCGTTGAAGTCAATTGCCCAGCATATGTCATCGGGATGTTCCCGCTTTGTAACCGAGACATCATTCTGACCCCTCTCCCTCGATCCCCACATCATCCCGACAGCCCAGGCCCTATTTCATGCTCACTTACACAGATTGGACACATGAAACTAAACTAAACCATGTCCAGATGTAAGTGGGTGTGGCCTACATCTCTTTCATCATGTTGTTGTTGCTCCACCCCTTTCAAAGAGTTATCAGTTTGAGTTAGGACTTCCATTATTATCCGATATCTTATCCTCATGACTACATTTAGACATTTTGTAAGAATTCTTTGTACTAACATTAATGCTTGTTTTAGAGGTTCCAAAGGTCGACCTGGCATCCTTCACAATATATAAAATACAATTTGGTGTTGAATTTGATCCAAATTGTCCTACTATACCATGAGTACATACATATGCAGCATGGTAGGAATCGACCGCTAACCTTGGCTAATGCTAATACCATGTTCTACCAGTGGAGCTAGCCAGGACCTCCATTCAAAACATGCCCACCAACTCCTTGCTGAGTTAACTTATTTGCTGATCATTACCACCTTGGGTGGTGATGGTCATTCTGGGGCCTCCGCAATACTTGATTTCTGGAGCAAAATAATTCAGTAATTGGCCAAATAATTAACAATGATCCTGTAAGAGAAAGCAAAAGTAACGGAAAATGTGTGTTTTTTAAGTGTGTTTTAAAACGACTGGTTAAGAGCTTTATTATGTCTCAAAGCACAAAAAGTGTCCTGGGGAGTTTAATTAACCTCACATAAGTTGTGGTTTTGGGGGGAATGTTAAAACAGCAAAAACACGATCACTGAATAATAATAAATAAAATATGTTTTATAAACGTCATTCCAAATGACCATACCATGTACTGAACAGAGTATGTACCGTAGTAGAGCATAATAATTGTTGTCTGGTCTATTTTTCCATAACACTCATATAATATGTGCGTCGGTCAAGTATTTGATAGCTTGTGCATGGCAAATTAATGCTGTATCTGTGTGGTTTAATAGCATAGCCACACAATAAAGCAGCAAAATAATTGCTTCCAAATGTATGGTCATATAATGAGTATAATATATACTCATATAATCAGTTTAGCTTGTCATGATCACATTATGATCACATAACATGTGACACTACTCTTATAGTTCATATCATCAGAACTTACATCGCATGTGAAATCCTGCATTTTGTTCATTCATTCATGTCATTATCCCAGTGATCTGGTATGTGTTATGATGACATAGCGCTACACCACAGATTCTCCAGAACACTTTGCAGACCCTCATGCAGGTACGTACAATACATCAGGAGTTGGCTCTCATTGCTGTTTTCCAATGTATTTTGCGTGTACTATGCAAAATGGCTTGAAATAGGTTTCCAAGATTATCATAGTAAATACATATTTTTTGTAAAAAGAGGAGAGATAGAGATAGTGAGAGAGAGAGAGAGAGAGAGAGAGAGAGAGAGAGAGAGAGAGAGAGAGAGAGAGAGAGAGAGAGCGAGCGAGAGACGTACAGTTAGGGAGAAAATTCCTCAAAAAAGGCAGGTAGCAATAAACGTCTCAACCCGACCATACTGGAAAAACAACCAAACCTTCGAAGGCCCCCCTGCCCCAGTACGCCCAGGCCTCGTACCTTCGCAGCAGTCCTGCCACATGCGCAGGTCGATCTTGGGCACGTCGTCGCAGCTGCCGTAGCCGTGGGGCAGCTCGGCCACGGAGAACACGTCCTGCTGGATGCGTGTGATGTTGTCGCCGTTGTCGCACAGCACGCGGGTCAGCGATGCCTGCTTCAGCTGGGTCAGCTGGGCCGGCAAGAACACGCCCGGGTTCTCGTACCAGAACCTGGAGGGAGAACACGGGCTGGTTGATGTATGTGTATATGTATATATATATATATATATATAAATAATAAATAATACCTTTTGCTTATAATATCGTGAGTTTATAGCATCTTAGCATGGGGAAGCCCCAAGCGGAAATCGAACCCGTGTCCCTGGCAGTGTTAATGCCGGGCTCTACGGATTTAGCTACCCAGGAGTATATCATTTGTATGATAGTAAAAAGAATTATGCTAATATCTAAAAAGCAAAAAAGCAAACCACATTGACCATGAGTAATTATTCCCGTGAATCATAAAGAGGGGAGAAATAGGGTCCAGGCTTTTGTGCCTATTCTCTGGATGCATTGTATGAGGTGAGGGAATGGCTTAGTGGTTTTGTGTGTTACTAACTGACCTGTCACCGTCTCTCAGCCGTTTGAACTGGGCCGACAGCAGACACATGAGGGTGGGCCCCAGCCGGCTGCCTGGGACCAGGTCCTCCGCCATCAGCGCTGGGAACAAGTCTATGTTCAGAGGGGTGCCGTATAACCTGGAGACGGAGAAGAGCAGGGATGGTGGGTGGTATGACCTAACTTCAGCTGTTCTTTGCTTAATGCTAAACCAACAATGACGGCTAAGACAGCTTCAATTATTAATCAATAATAGCAGTGGGTGTACAAATCTGCACACTTAACTGAAAGTGTGAAACTGAAGGTCATTTTAGCATCTTAATGATAGCGAGCATTAAGCTAACATTAAGCTAGGATATTAGTTTTGTCTTAATGAATATAAGTCTGTGTGCCATGCGCTATGGTTCTTTATAATGCCCCAATAAAGGTCATATGGATAACACAGGTTAATACACTTGAATACATTAAACCCAAGCTAGCCGTTAGCATGCACCCTTGTAACGCCTCTCCCGCACCTCTGCAGCTTCTCCCGGACGGAGGGGTTCTTGATCTCGTTCCTCAGGTCCTCGAAGTTCTGTACCGACGTCAGGTTGCAGAAGGTGCGGTAGTCGTTGTACGGCGGTATGCCGTGGTCCCGTCCGCGCTGCACGTTCATGGCGGCCAGGTCCAGCGCCACGGCGTGCGCCATGGAGAACAGCCTCTCCGTCAGCTCCGTGTTGAGCAGCTGCGTGGACACGCGCATCTTGCCCGCCACGCCGAACAGCCCGCGGAGCAGCGGGTCGATGCCCCCCTCGTTGACGATGCGGAAGGGCGAGAAGAAGGCGCGGTGCAGGGAGATGTGGCCCTGCGGGATGGGCTGGAAGTCCTGGTCCAGCCGGTACAGGATGGGGTTGATGAGCGTGTGGCCGAAGCGGAAGGCGGCGGTGGCGAAGGCGTTGAGGATGCCGGCGTTGATGTTGGGGTTGTAGCCCGCGTACTGGCCCATCTGCTTCATGCCCGCCTCGCCCAGGATCTAAAAGGCGGAGAGAATGGTCGTTGTATGCGTCGTCGTTGTATGCCATCATCATCCTCATCCTCATCCTCATCACAATTGTATATTCATTATTGGCTTCTCTAATGTGATTTATCTTACTTAATTTAAATACTGATTTAAGTTTAAATACTGAAACATGATTATATTCTGCAGTATCAAGGCAATCTGTAGATTGAATTAGGTTACATCGCCTCAAAATGATTAAGAACAGAAAACAACGCATTCATTGTCCATCACCAACCAAAAAGCCCAGGGCCTCAGAAGAGGGAGCTCCACTACCTTCGGCAGCCAGTGGCTGTAGGTGATGTGCTGCATCTGGGCGCCCACGATCTTCCGGGCCTCATGGTAGATGGTGTCCCCGTCCCAGTGGGGGTTGAGGCGCAGCAGCTCGGTGGCGATGCGGTTGTGCTCCCGGAACCACACCGTGTGCATGGCCGTCAGACCCAGCTGCTCGTTGGCCCGGTGGTCCCCGGCCAGGAAGCACGGGATGGGGCTCTCGTTCTCGTCCCGCATGCACTCGGTGCGCTGGCCCGTGGCGAAGGGCAGCAGGGGCTTCCCCGTCCTCTGGATGATGCCCTGGCGCAGCAGCCCCCGCTGGCTGGCCAGGTCGCGGATCTCGTCCGACTCGTGGCGGGAGTTGCCGTAGACGTTGGAGGCGTCCACGTAGGCGGTGAGCTGGTTGATCTGCTCGCGCGGGTACACGCTGTTCATGAGCAGCGAGGTCATGCCGCTGCCGCACACGGGGCTGGAGCGCACGAAGAACATGCAGCGGGCGCCGCTGCGCAGCTGCCGCTGGTCGTTGGCGGGGAACTGGATGGGGAAGCAGGGCGGGTCGTTGGTGCACACCGTGGTGCACAGCTGGCCGTCCGAGAAGCGCGACTGGCTGAGGGCCGACACCGTGGCGTCCAGGTCGTGGTCCAGGAACTGGCCCCACTGCATCAGCATGTGCGTGTAGCGGTCGTCGGGCGTGACCGTCTCCGTGCCGATCATGGCGGTGGACACCAGGCGGGGCAGCGGCAGCCGGTAGCCGTTGTGCAGGCGGTCGCTGGCGCCGCGCGGCAGGTTGAAGCCGTTGTCGTACACCGACTTGAGCAGCCGCTCGAAGGCGGTGAGGGAGGCGCCCCACATGGGGTGCTGCAGGTTGTTGCAGGTGCCATCGTGGCTGCGGTACTTCTGGTGGAAGCAGATGTCCGAGCAGTTGTTGAAGCGCCGGTGCGCCGTGCAGCCCGACAGGTTAGCGATCACGTCCAGGAAGTGGGGGGAGACCAGGTCGTTGTACCTGAACGCTGCGAGACGGAGAGAGCGAGGAATGGCGAACGTATGAGCGTACGGTATGTAGGTGCGTCAAGGTGGGAGTTCGATTAATGCACTTTATTCACGTGAAAAACGTCCGAAATGTATCAGCAGTTTAGCATTATGTTTAGCTTGCCCTGATTATCGTGGGAAAAATACACAATGTATCCAGACTTGGGATATTGTTCATTGTTTATACTGTATGAACATGAAAACACAGTGCTGAAGAAAACAAATGATTTGATACATTTTAGTTTACATGTGGTTTATATTGCCTTAACCTAAGTCAGAAAAATACCACATTTCAATGAGAAATATACAATAGTATTGCTCATTGTTTATAACATGCGGAAGCATTGTTGGCACTGTAAATTCCAAAACTCGATAGTTTTAGTTTATGTTTTGAATCACGCCACTCATCGTGAGAGGAAAAATACACAAATATTATGTAAACAATGTGGACGGCAAATATTTCCACTGTGTATCCCAGCATGCTTTGGGGCTGGCTCATGAATTGGAAAGAACGATTCCTGGGGGCATGAAATACGCTGTTTCTCCAACCTGCCCCGACTCGTAGTAATATGTGAGCGGTCTTGTGCAATGCTGGAAGATGTGTATAGCAGGTATGTGTATGTGTGGTAAAGTGTTTGTGTGTGTGTGTGTGTTTGAGTGTTGGCATCACGGCGCAAGAGCAACACACATGCAAACGAATTTGAGAGTCTGTGTGTGGCAAACTTGAATAGGGGTAAAGTGAGATTTCCTGCCTTCTTAACCTCACCTCTCTCTCTCTCTCTATCTCTCCCTCCCTCACCCCGATGGCTGAGATCATTCACAGTGTGTGTGTGGTTGTGTGTGTGTGTGTGTGTGTGTGCATTTCTGTTCTATGATTTAGAGGATGTTTTCCCACGTGTGGGAGTGTGTGTGTTTGTGGATGATGGACAACAGGGAATCTGGGATGTCGCACTACCCTCCTCTCCCCCTGGCTCATAGACCCAGCAGAGATACAATGAAAATAGTGCGTTTGTTTGTCTTTGCTGTGCAAGCCTGGTGCGGGGCCAGCCACATAGCCAGCAGTTGGCTGTTGGCATAACCAAGCAAAACTCTGTCTACAATGCCTCCCCCCCTCCACCCTTTATCTTTCGCTTTATTTTCCCTTCTGCATATTATTCTCTCATCCCTTTTTAGTTGACGCTCTTTCTTTTTTCTTTATTGTGTCTACGTTCATTTTTTGTTTTCCATTCGTTCATCTCATTCCCATTCTTAAGCGCCATTGCCCTGCATTGTGTTCGCTCTACTTGTTCCCCGAAACATTTTCATCTTCCACATCCAATACCACGTCCAATACCACCACCGCCCGTAGCTAAATGAGCTAGCTGTACGCAGCCAGACAAATGTACGTGATCGCCAGATATGTCAAACTTAAAATGTGCATGAGCATTTCCACATGCTCACGCTCATTTGACCAAGCATTTCACAAATTCCCATTCCAGAAATCTGAAAAATGAGGGTGTGTGGTTTTTTCTTCGTCGGATCACACACGTCTACATCTCTGCAGGGAGATGAATAGGCCTACACTTCATGAGCCTGCAGACAGGGACATGGGATAATAATATTACACAGTGTTGTTGAACAGTGTAAGCGCCGCGACGCAGGGCCAGTTAAACTGTTTATGGGCAGCTAGTCAACTGCCTGACAATTATGTCTCTGGCCCTGCGGGTCCTAATGGAGAGAAAATGACATGCAGATGGAAGTATGCTCAGCACTATGATAATTCATTGCTGGTTTGAAGAGAGAACAACGGGACGAATGAGATTGAATGCAGGCCACTGTTTGAGCATGGAGGATAGTTGTTTCTAGGAAACCATAGAAACCACATTTCATGCTTCCAATGAACTGCTTTAATTGAGCAATTCTTTCCTTAATTGTGTGTGTGTGCGTGTCTGCATATGGGTGTGTGAGTGCGCATGCTTGATTGCATGTGAGTGTATGTGTGTGTGCCTATTTATCTTTGTGAGTGTTTGTGTGTGTGTGTGTGTGTGTGTGCTTGCTTATATAATATGTGCACACACACACACACACACACAAACTCACTACTTATAGAGGCATCAAATCATGGGTGTGGGTATTCGGGCCTGGGTTGCCTCACCGGTGCCGCTGGTGTCCACCTGTGTCTGTGTGTGTATGTGTGTGTGAGGGTGTGTATGTGTGTGTGTGTGTGTGCTTATATAAAGAGATGTGCGTGGTTGTGGTCATCAGCTCTGGGAAGCCTCACCGGTGCCATTGGTGTCCACCATGAGGCCCCGGTTGACGTGGTTCTGGATGAGCAGTAGGGTCTGCTCAAAGATCTCCCCAGCCCGGGCCTGCCCCACCGTGTAGGGATCCCGCGGGTAGCGGAACAGCGCCAGCAGCTCCCCCGGGGTCCGGGGCTGCCTGTAGAGACAGAGAGGGAGGGGGGCGAGGGGGTTGATGAGACGAGAGTTAGAGAGACGGTCTGTGAAGGAACATATATGCATCCAATATGGCGCACACGGAACAAGATGAAGACATATGTTGTATGGAACTGGTGTATCCAATTCTGAGTGTAGTCACGATGTGTTCCACTTATTCCACACGTAAACATTGTATTTGTATGTGTCATACAGGGAGACCTACAAATCAACATGATTTTTACTGAACGTTGCAAGGACCACAATGGTTTTGCACAAGTGAGGGCAAATATAAAGAAAGAAGAAACAATTACATTTGATTCATCAAACTGCAACCACTGCCAAACTGTCACGCTGTGTGAACCCCCTAAATGATTCACTTCATAGATGTGGTTGCTAACGACGTTGCATTAGGTTTTACTGGGTTCAGTGCCAAGCAAGGGCATGCTGTTTCTGCAACCGTTTTATTGAAATAGCCCAAAAGCACAAAATAGTTGTTGTGTCTTTACCAAGCGCACATTATATTAAAACGTAGACAGGATGCACTAGGCCTATACACTGTAGTCTTAGTACATAGCAATATAGTCACAGAATTCGTTTTGGTGTAGCAATACAGTCCAGGCACAAGCGAGACGTTCTGCCTGGTGTTATCTCTAGTCAGGTTGTATTTTCTCCACAGTGAGAGAAAAGAAACAGACCCGCAGTGTATTTCAACACCTGCAACCACACTGCAGCGTGAGAGACAAGAGAGAGAGTGTTCACACCAGGGCCCCGGTCCCTATGCAGGGCCTTGCTCGCTTAGATGAAATGCACAGAGAGAGAGAGAGAGAGAGAGGGAACAGAGGAGAGTGGTAGATAGCGAGAAAAGGAGGGGAAGAGAGAGGAATGCTTTCATCCCTCGTCACCACCAGTAAACTACCTCTTCAAGATACTTCTCAATACAGCCCCCGACCATCGGCTCTGAAGACGCGCTTATGCTGGACATTAAATGATGGGGTGGCAAAAATGGCACTGACACGTGCTGTTATCCCCAGCTGCTCTACCGGCCTCCAGCCGCAAGTAGTTGAATAATATTAGCATAATACAGGTGTTGTCTTAGGGTAAAGCAGTATAACAGTATAACAAAAGAACAGCCTGTAAAGAGCACGCACTCTTGTCCGTTTAAAAACAGGAAACAGGTTTTACTAAAGGCCATGGAACAAATAGGAGGCATGGCGTGAGTTGAACTTTTAATGCATGGCACCCCCACACTAAGGAGAAAGAGAGAGAGAGAGAGAGAGAGAGAGAGAGAGAGAGAGAGAGAGAGAGAGAGAGAGAGAGAGAGAGAGAGAGAGAGAGAGAGAGAGAGAGAGAGAGAGAGAGAGAGAGAGAGAGAGAGAAAATAAATGTGAATGTAATGAGGAAGAGTCAAGGTCAGCCGAGGAGAAGGCAGGATTTAACATCTGTCATTGTCATCGGAAAATAAATACACACAGACATTCACACGTACACACTCAGACATCAGGGAGGGCTTGGGGTGAAGATTCCAGCAAAGTCCATGTTAAGTTAAGTATGTCTTTTAGCGGGTCTTGGTGTTTTGAATTAGTACAATGTGATCCATTGTATGACTATATTCAATCTAGTTACACAGAGGTAGTAATGTACTGTATGCACACATGTAAAGTTAATTCCATAGTAAGACATTAATCAATATATTATAACATTAAAACCTTTTAGCATTAACATTCATCATTCAACACTGTCCATAGCAACTTAACAGTGAGGCTGAAGAACAATTCAAGAATACAACCATTGAAGGAGAGACTACGAAGTGTTTCTGAACTAGCTTTCCAAAATAACTGAGAAGGGATGATTATATAGAAAACAGACATGATAGTCCAGTCTTTATGACAGCTTGCAAACTCTATCACATGGTGTGCAATTTCCTTTTCAAGGTTAGATTAAAAAAAAAAACATTGTCAATCTAAATCAAATTCAGCAAAAATCATCCGGAAGGAGTAAAAAAAATAAAGTGGTGCATTATGTCCATCTTTGATCTTTATGTGTCATAGTTCCTTGTGTCCATTTCCCCATGTGGTGTGTGTGTGTGAGGGTGGGTGGAGCATGCATGTGTGCATGTGCCAAAAAAAACGCCCACATCACTCAACAGGATGGAAACCCTTGTGACTCACACACTCCGAGACACCTACTCTAGTTGCTTAGTGCATAGGTAATACACCACAATGAGAACAACATTGAAAACAAAACCTGAGGCAATTCAAGACACCAACCTTATTAACGGAATGATAGAACAGAGAGATACAAAGCAAGCATGAGTCACTGCTGATTAAATCACTTCTTAAAACCTATGTGATTAGTATCGTATGCAGTTCTTATGTTTGTGCTCTCCTATTTATTTCTGCTGTAATTGTATATATGTTTGCGAAGCACTTTGTAACCTTGTTTTGAAAAGTTTGTTATTATATTGTATTATTATAAGAAGGACGTATGGATTTTGGCAAAGGCAGAAGGTGTGGATGTGCTTTAAGGGCGGTGTCTCTAGGTATGCTTTCCTACCCATCGAAGAGATGTCTCCTCGTGGACTCGATGGCACTGTCGACGTTGCGAATGGCCTGCTCTATGGAAGAGCTGACGAAAGTGTCGCCCTCTCTGCTCACCGCCGGTACTGCGGGTGGAAAACATAAGTGAGAAAGGGGAAGATGGAGAGGATGAAAGGGAGAGAGAGACAGAATGAGAGCGCCATCAAGTGAAATTATGAAAAAGATGTGTGGAATGCATTGACTACAAGAAAGAATAAACACAAAACATCTGACAATGGTTTTAACCTTCAACAATCACAATTATTGCATCAGTTTTTCCACACTTTGAATGTTTCAATTCTGGTTACTTTCTTGATGGGCGTTAATTGCGACCGCAAGAGAACAACAAAACAGTAAATCAGTGATGAAATGATCTGGTTAGTGGTTACAAAAAAAGTACTAGCAACTAACCCTATTAGCCTAGAGTTAGGTACAGCTTTGACGCTAAGCCTTTCATGAGCATTTTTCATAGCCGAGTCACCCAGTCAGTGATGCAAGGCAGAAAGTTGCCAATGCAGCCGTTTCCTTAATGCTTTTTAAAGGGCGCACAGTTAAACTTAATGGGAGTAAAACAATATTATACATAACTCTGATTCCCTCAAAACTGTATTGGGGGACTGCTGCACAACTCCCCCTAGTTGGGGCGTGCACAGTTCTGGCACGCTCCTGAGCCGTCAGCGGGCCATTGAAAACAGTGTGAGTGTGACAAGAGGGTTGAGAGAGTGAGAGAGAAAAAGAGGGAGGGAGAGAGAGAGAGAGAGAGAGAGAGAGAGAGAGAGAGAGAGAGAGAGAGAGAGAGAGAGAGAGAGAGAGAGAGAGAGAGAGAGAGAGAGAGAGAAGAGAAAGAGGAGAGAGAGAGAGAGAGAGAGAGAGAGAGAGAGAGAAAAAGAGGGAGGGAGAGGGAGAGAGAGAGAGAGAGAGAGAGAGAAAGAGGGGGGCAATATAGAGAGAAAGATATAGAGAGGAAGAAGGAGAGAGAGAGAGAGAGAGATACTAAGAGAGAGAGACAGAGAGAGAGGGACTCAGGCGTCCAACAACAACTGAACACTTTTTCTAAACAGGTCATCGGTCACTGGTGGAGCGTTGCGGTCGGACCCTTTGTGTTCTCGGCAGGAAACGTCAACACACAGGCACAGCAGCTGACGAGAACCCTATTGCCGTGTAGGGCCGCTCTCGGCTAATTTGATGGCCAACTCGTGGAAAAAGTTATATTTGGAAATGTCCTGTGCCAACGTTATCCCTATTATCTTTTATACTGTCTTGCTCTTCATCCTAAGCTAATGATAAATACAAAAAATAATAGACAGCTAGGTTATGATTATTATCATTATTATTCAGGTCAAAGGTAGCATCTGGATTAAACCTAGCACGGCACTGGTTAGCGAGCTACTTATGCTAGCAGGCTTACCTGTGACTGAGAGCACCATGCTAACGGCCTGGTAGCCGATGGGGTTGCGCGCCACGCACTCGTAGCGGCCAGCATCGGCCGTGCCCACGTCCTTGACCTCCAGGAAGCCGTCAGGACTAATGTGGAACTTGCCACTCTCTGTCACCTGCACACCATCCTGGGTGGGGGGAGGGAGGGAGCGAGAGAGAGGGGCGGGTAGAAGGTAGTAAACAGGTGGAAATGTTTGGGAAAGGTCAATAGGGCAGGACACCGGGAAGCGGCCCATGTGGACATGGGATCTCGTCTCGTCGACTTTCTACACTGTGGTTGAGAGCTTGGAAGATGCTTGACCTGGCCTGACCGGGGGAGGTAGCAAGCTACAATGCTGCTGCTACTTAGCCCAGGGATTTGCGGCTCCGTGAGTGAGCTAGCGTTGTTAGCGAGAAGCCACAAAAAGAACAACAACTCGCTAGAGGAGGGGGATTTGAGTGAAGAAGAAGAATCCACAGCGAACAACATGCCCGCATTCTTCTCCAACCCACCTTCTGACCCCATCCTGACCTCTTTCCTAAAGCTAATCCCCCTCTGAAGATGAGTGGTTCGGTTTGACGGACACTATATCCCCGGGGGAGAGAGGTAGGTTGGTAGATAGGTGGGGCATGGGAGGGGGGGGGGGGATGGGGTCAAGCCTCTAACCTTGTTCCAGGTGAGGACGGGCTGAGGCTGGCCCTGAGCGCTGCAGGGAATCTGGGCGTCCTGGCCAGACTCCACCGTCAGGTCCCTTGGAGCATTTGTGAAAACAGGCGTTACTGAATGAGTTCAAACATACACACAAAGACACATAGGGCCGTGTTAATGGTTAGGCAACGTCCAGTTTCAACACACAGTGAATGAGTTTCTGATGAATGCAACAAAAACAATAATGCAACTGCCATGGGTAGAACATTTAGAAAATCGGCCTAAGCATAGCACAGCCACCATTTACGATTACAAACTTCACTGCAGCAAATCTGTGTCGTAATTTATAAAGATTTAGCTTAGTTGCTAAGCTGCAGTGCCTACTTCGTATGCAAAATATCTTATATTTTCAGGATGTTTTGTATTTCTTTGTAAATTAAATTAAATGTACATTCAAATCAATAAAAAACACAGTTGGTTTTCATAAACAACAGGAAACACAAGCATTGGTGGCCATGAATTGTTAAATTTATGTTGAACAGCAATGAGTAACTAAATCAATACGATCTATCAATCACTCACTCGTAATTGAACGTTTCAATCAATAAGCCTTCACGATGTTTCTACATTATTTTAGTTTTTTAAACTTCCGAACAAGAATATACTGACAAGTTACACACACACACACACACATACACACACACACACACACACACACACACACACACACACACACACACACACACACACACACACACACACACACACACACAAACAGCAAAAGAAAAACGCGGGATGAATCATGGGCATGATAAAACTCTAGGGGTTGGAAAAAGTCAAATTCAACCCTTGTTCCAGTCTCTGATCCAATGACCAGCCCAACGGCTCTGGGAAACAAACGCAATGGCTGTTGGAGCACAAATTATCTGGGGGGGGGGGGGGGGGCACCACATTGAGATGCGAACCATGGATACTAATACCATGGATTTCAACATATCGCATTAAACTACAATTATCATATGAAGTATATTTATACAGTTTCCTTTTCTAAATGTGTCGTGTGTTTTCTGAGTGAATTTATCAGGATTAAGGGCACAGAAAAAGCTTTGAAACGGTTTAGAAACTGTGTGTGTTCCTGTGCTTCCGCAGCTGTTATTATGAATGACATTAGCTCTAGATGGCAGATGTTGAACTGACGGGAATGGGCCTCTCTCTCTCTCTCTGTTGACTGGGAGAGCCCAGTAGAGCCCTGCTTGGAATTTTCGTCGCTTAGTAGCTATTTCTTTTACAGTCATTATGAAGCGTGTACTTGAGGCCACGTTAACAGCCATTACTACATGGAAAACATGGTGTCATCTGAGGATTACAGACTACCATGCTTTCCCGGGCTGCGCCAAATCTATAATTTCAGCACACACGCACACACAGTACACACACACACACACACACACACACACACAGGCACACAAACAGCTATTTGTCTGTCACTGTGTGGAGGCATTGTTACGCTCTAATGGCAGGCGATCTCGTGTGCAAACGACAAATTAGCCGCGGAGGCCATAGATTGTGCACCACACCCTCTTTAACATTTAAGTACATCACACTCCCTACCTCACACAACACGAGGAGTGTTCAGAGGGAACTGTTCCACTGCTACAATTTAACTATTTACACTCTACTTCAAATGCATGAAAGAAAACAAGCATCTCGCAATATAGCAATATCTGAGGTGTTTCATAGAAGATTCGTGCGAGTTATTGGAAACGTGTACTTTGTACATACATGCATATAATTATGCATGTATAATAACAAAACACAGCAGGGCCCTACACCTCTCACTCCGTCCCCTTACCCCTCTGCTGGATGCTGAGCTGCACGGCCGCGCGGGCGGTGCCCACGGGGCTGACCGCCTGACACTCGTACTGGCCCTCGTCGTGGGCCGCCACGCGCGAGATGCGCAGGGTGCCACTGGACAGCACCTGGTGGCGCCGGTCCTGGGGCAGCGGGCTGTTGCCCCGCGTCCAGGCGATGACGGGCTGCGGGTAGCCGCTGGCCTGGCAGGGGAAGTCCACCGCGTGGCCCTCCAGTGCAGACTGGTCCTGGGGGGTGACCGTGAAATGGGGAACGGCTGGATGGATGGGGGGAGGGGGGGGGGGGGAGAGAGGCAGAGGGCTCGTGTTTATACGGTGGGATTATAAACAGGTTGCGTTGTGTATGTTTGAGCTGCAAGTTGAAGCTTCCAGGTTTTCAAGTACTCAATAGTTTTAGTACAAATGTTTAGTTTTACAAATGTGGCTTCTGTTATACTTATACTGTTCACTTTAATTCTACTGAAAGCCCAATGTCCGCTACAGTCTGCCTATAGGCATCCTTGAGCAAGGCACCCCCTACCTGCTCTATAAGGATGACACGATTCTAAAAGAACATAACTCACTGTAAATCGCTTTGGTTAAAAGAGTTGGCTAAAGGACTAAATAGTAGTAGTATTTATACTATCGTACATTCAACAGGGGAATCTTATCTGTGTCGTTCTTGCTAACTGTGTGAGGGATGAACTTGAACCAAACTGTTTTCACGTGTTACAAACCAGACAAAACCCCGCAAAAACCGGCAAGCCATTCAGCGCTTGCTAGCTCCACGGCGGGTTTTCCCGGCGGTTTCCCCTTCTTCCTCCTCACCTTGAACGATGATGTGGGCGCCGGCGTGGATGGTGTCCACGTTGTTGGAGGCGAAGCACGTGTACTGGCCGCCGTCCGCCTGCACCACGTTCTGGATGAAGAGGCCGCCGGACGGCGTGATGTTGACGCGCGCGTCGTCGGGCAGCGGCGTGCGGTCCCCTTTGGTCCAGGAGACGCGGGGCTGTGGCTGGCCCGTGGCGCTGCACTCCAGCGTCACGCTCTCCCCCACCAGCACCTCCGTGTTCTGGGGCTGGATGACGAAGCTGGGCCGGGCTGGATGGAGGCGGAGGAGTGGTACGGCAAGGGGTTGATCATATAGTTTAAAGCGGACGGCATGAGGATTTACGTAGGCGGCGGACGCAATTCAAAACATTCAAGGGCAATAGAAGACAATCGTTTAAAAAGAGAAATGTAGAATAAAAGCATAAGATGAGGGGGGGGGTGGAGGTGGAGGGGTAAGGAAGAGATAAGGAAAAGAAAGTCGAAGAGCAGGAAAAAGATTGGCACTGACTGATGAGGTGAAATGTGCCAGGAAGTTTACTTTATAAAATACATTATACATAAACATATCAACTATTCCCATTCGATCTCTTGTGATTCAAGCAAGATAACGAGAATGAAAACAGGTTTGTAAGCAGAAGCGATCGGTAAAACAAGCTTGGGTCATCAGAGCATTTCTTCATGCTCTGGGCTCAAAGTGCAAAACATCCAAAGTCACCTTTTATGTAATATGTAATATCTAATATCCCCCCACCCCTGCCTTGACTTGCTGCTCAGAACAACGCATTGAGCACACATATGCAGTCGAGTGCCTTCAGTCCATATTAGTCCAGTTATTACTCTCCGGTTGGGGGAGTTATGTACACAGTATGATGGCGGCCCCGGCATTTAGACTCTCCAAGTGGGACAGGAAACGCACAACATCTGCTCGAAAAAGCAAAGGAACAGCTCGATCACGAATAGGCGGGAACCCCCCCCCCCCCCCCCCCCCCCCGCCCCCGCCTCAACTCAACGTCCCTCCCCTCCCTACACCATCCGTCTCCCCCGGGCGACGACCTCAGGGGGTCATCCGGAAACGGCGGCGATAATCTCAGACAGTGTCGGCAGTCGACACCCAGGGCGACAGATGAGAGAGAGAGAGAGAGAGAGAGAGAGAGAGAGAGAGAGAGAGAGAGAGAGAGAGAGAGAGAGAGAGAGAGAGAGAGAGAGAGAGAGAGAGAGAGAGAGAGAGAGAGCAGGAATACAAAACGGAAAAACTGAGTTGAGATGCCTGAAGACATGTTTTTTGTTTGAGCGTGTCCTGTGTGTGTCTGTGTGTTTATACGTCTAAATAAAAAAGTTCCCAGGAAACGTGGCGAACAACAGTTCACAGCTCAGTGGGAAATCTCGGCCCATCTGAACCCGATGGATCCTGGGGGTGAACCGGGTGACTCCCAACAGAATGCAAACATGCACATACACACACACACACACACACACACACACACACACTCACACACTCACTCACACACTCACCATGCACTAAGTTGTGTACTTCACTCTTTAATTGTGCCTCATCAAGGTTGGAATGTTGCTCATAAAGGCAGAAGAGTAGCGATCGTTTCCACAATAAAAGCATGTTTTTTGGAAACTTCAACAATTGATGAAATCAAAGAAAATAATATAACTTTCCACTGCTGCAGGGTTTGAAAAATAACTTCCAGCTGATGCTTCCACAAAATTAGCCAATGAGTAACCTTTTCAACCAGACCATGAATAAACCACATTCATTCACCAAACGGTCATTACTTCAACTTTCTACGTGTCAAATTGAAAATCTGCATTTGCACATTTAAGAAGCAAAGCCTTTATTGGATGAACAGAAATCAAAGCTCAACAAATGAAAAAAAAGAAGAAAAAAACACAGAAACAGAGAAAAAAGTGAAAAAAGTAAAATAAATAAATAAGACAATACAACTAAACCAGACATCCTTATGGATTAATCCAATACAAATAATATTTTTTTAAAGAAGAAAATCTACTCACAGGGTGCTCCAAAGTATCTGAGCGTGACCTCTGACGTCTTGACCTCTCCGGCCACGTTCTTGGCCATGCACTGGTACACGCCCTGGTCCGTCTCCCGCGTGTCCTGGATCATGAGGGTCCCGTCCTCCAGCAGGTTCAGCCGACTGTCGTCCCGCATGTTCAGAGCATTGCTGCCACCACACACACACACATGGAGGGATGAAAAACCCATTTTACCCTTCCTAACCTGTGGGGGGTGATGTCATAGATATTATTACGTATTATTATTTTTGCTATTACTATATTTAGCAGCTGCTTTGATAGGGGTTAGAAACCTTACTGCCTGTATAGTGTCCACACTGTATAGTGTGGACGGTGGGGATTGAACCTACAACCTGGCTAGGAGTCAAACACCCAGGCCTTTGCACTATCCTAACACCCCTGAAATATGTTGTGCATTGCTGAATGATGTCCTATGAGTCATGCTGTAGGAGCGGAAGGATGTGTCCTTACTTGTTCCTGAGCCAGATGATCTGGGGTTTAGGGTTCCCCTCCGCCCTGCAGGTGAAGTACACGGTGTTACCCGATGTCACATCCACGTCCCTGGGCTCCGATGTGATCCTGGGTACCTCTGGAAGAGAAAGGCCTGAATTCAGTTTGGTGTGTTGGTTTTATTTTCAAACAGAAGAGATTCAGATGCCAGCATAGAACAAAAAAAGAAAACAGCATTACTAACAATGGCAATCCAAACAGACATAGTTAGCTCTATGTTTACCACAGCAGTGAAACACGCTTGATGTGGGAACAATTAGGACTAAATATGAAGTTGACTC
>JACYXH010000496.1:1857500-1972500 GCA_026745465.1 Lota lota | reverse complement strand
CGGAGAGCCATTGGGGCCGCGCTGGAAGACACCCACTTCCTGCAGCGGGAACTAGTGTCTACTGGCCACTCTTTGTCCCAGCACCGGTCCACTTTACAAGCCTTTTAATGATTTGATTGTGTCGAATGTTTGTGGCTGCCGCTATTTCTAGTTTATTCTAGGGGTGCTGGTTTTGGGTGCTGCTGAGCGACTAAAATCCTTAAATCCATCAAATAGAACAATTGCCTTTGTTTGTCTTCGTATAGGTTAAATCCATACTGTTCACACTCGTATATACTCTAATAAGAAACAAAGTATTTTCCAGTTGGAGAAAGTGCACTAGGAGCCGGATCATTCATCTGTGTACACTGTGAGGCATCCTGCTTCCAGCGTGCTGGCGGGGGATCTGAGCTAGCCTGGATGCAGTAACTCTTGGTGGATAGCGGAAAGGAGAAAACGATGGCACCGAGCCAAGACTCTGCTTGTTCCTTTCTGTCTGTTGGCCGGACGGAGAGACAGGATTACACGCCGGCCCTAGCTCTGTGTGAACGGTAGTTGGACTCACACCTACGACCCAGTTATGTCTTCGCTGCTGCCCCGGTTACAAACTATCAGTACAACACAAGCGCTTTTTCTTTTGGTGTGTGTTGAAATCTACAAGGTGCCTTCACTCACAGTGGATTTCAGCAACCCTATTCGCAAGTTGCAGTGTTGACATGTACGCAGAGGAATCGAGACAGACTTCTTGGCAGGATCATCGCTTTGACATCTCGCATCCAACTGTGCCTCGTAATGTACCGTAACAAACTGTGAAGAACATCTGATTCTCTTGACCTCATCCGACACAGAAACAGCAGTACACTCTTGAGAAATAAGGACAGTCGCCCAGTTGTTTAAGCTGCTCCACCGCAAACCAAATTAACAACAGTGGTGGGGCTGAAAAGGCTGTTTACGCGTTAGTTTGAGGATCGTAGGTGTAAATCTGCCAACCCCAGTGTTTTTCCCCAACTCATTGGATATAATACAATGGAGCCCATTTTTTCTGAGGGAGAAGGAATTCAGTGGTCCTTCGGTGGTCCTTTGGTAGTGTAATTCTCAATCAGAAACGGTGCAAAAAAGGGGAAGAGAATGAAAGGCCTGGGGAACTAAAGGCCTCTAGACAGAATCCGTCTCATCGCCAGAGAAGCGTGAGAAAGGCGTGGTGCAGTGGCTCTGATGGCACACCACCAAACACACACACACCATCTCCACCTGGCACTGGAAGTACTAGAGTACTGGGGGGGGGGGGGGGGGGGGGGGGGGGCTGAGGGGATTGAGCTAAAAACCGTGGACAAGTGCATTCCCACTCCCCCAACCCTGACCCTCCTACCCCACCCCACGCCTCAGCTGTCTTTCCCACCCCCACCTCCTCCTCCATTCCCCCCATTTTCCCCAACTTTAAAATGGATGGGTGAGCTGATCCAGCTGATCCTGCATCTTCTGGCTGCGGCAAACATTTCCTAGTGGCCAACTCTGATAAGGACATCGTCCAGCGTGACTAATACGGACTCATACGCCTGCTCCAGTTTGGTGAGCAGGAAACCCTATAGTACATCCATGAGTAACGCACATGGCCTCCATTGGTGACCAGGACATCTTAAAAAGCTAAAAGAAACTAAAAACGTCACTACAGCTGGCGTTTTCAATCTCAAGCAGCTTCGCTGAAATGGCGGTTCTGTGGATCCAGTTCCTGCAATACATCCATGCTTTCCCCCCAACTTAAGAGTGGATGTCATCTACTTACAGTCTTTTCATGGACGGAAGGTGAGTGAAGGTTCCCGGGACCAGATGGGTGATTCTGTTGTTGTGCAAAAACCTGTAGGGATAGTATGGGGGGGGGGGGGGGGGGGTGGAGACAGAGAGAGAGGAAGACAGTGTGTCACAAATAGTTTTGTAATATGATTAAAGTTACACCCAAACAGTGTTCTTTCAAAGCTTGGGTTGATCATCATAAAACCTCTGGAAAGGTTCATTTGACTTCCAAAAAATGTATGAGAGCTATAGCAGGGATGGGTGGACAGATACACCTATTGTGTGGCTTGTTATTTATGGAATGGATAAACAGGTACAGAGAAAAATGACCATAATTAATTTCAAAACATTTTGAGCATACCTTGCAGAGATTTATTTGATATCATATTTTATTATACGCATGGGACATGAAATCGAATCAGTTTCCCAGGCAGTCTACTGATGCCTAGCCCAAATGGCTGCTAAAAATAGCTGAATCTTTGCCTTTACAGAATAAGAATGAAATAATAATAATAATGTCAGTCCTCGGTGGGGAGGGAGGCTTGGGGGGTAAACCCATCAAATGGATGTAGTTTATTATCTCCTCTCTAATTCTTTCCACAAGTGATCTACACGCGCTCTTGGCTACCATCTTGACAAAGCGAATGCTTGGACCGTTGCTATAGCAAAGACGCCTAACAAGAGCCCTAGCGCCTGGGATTTCCTTCCAGCCTCCCAGTCATTCGGGTGCAGGTGTCACCCTCTTCTCTTTTTTTCTTTTCTTGGACTGTTGAAAAGACACGAGTCCATGGCGCTGGCCGTAAACGGGGGATAATGAAACAGGAATTTAACAAGGCCCTCAACGTCTATCGGGACATCTGGCTTTGAGTGTGAGATGCATCAGAGCCTATGGTGATTCTGAACACGGGGCGGACAGCTTTACGTCTGCAGGGGTTAACAAGCAGAGCTGAAGAGTGGCAGGTGACACAGCCTATGATTACAGTGTAGCGAAAGGTGTTCTTTGATCACTTGATTAGGAGGAGAAAATCTCGAGTGAGACTGTTAGAAATGATGATGACAATTGAGAACACACCTCATTAAGGTGCACATTTTCAAGGAAAACCACACAGACAGATTATAGTTAGTGCATGCCTAGCCCTGTTTTGAATTTCCTCCGTTTACCATTCAATCGGGCCAAAATGTGCTTTTAATTGAATTTGACGTAAGCCAATTCAATTCGTCTGTGTAGTCTTTAAGGAAGGCCCATACCAGTTACATAAGAAAAAGAAGGACCATTCTGTACTTTTAAATGAAGTGACAAAAGGTCACTTATCATTATCAGCACCTAAGCAGCAACGACTCAATCTCATGAACACTCATGGGTTAAATATCCAGGACGTGTGCTCCACTTGCTCTCACTTGTTCATTAACCTATGACAACAATTCAACAACATACAAATATAAAGCACAAGGGAGTCATTAGAGTTAGAGTCAGTCAGCTGGCCTACATTTATGGGAAGCCTCATAGTGCGTCCTCAGGGTCTACTAGAGGTCAAACAGATGTCCCAGCGAACACAACCGAAACATTTAGGTGTCTCTGGTCAGACACACAACTGGGATTTGTCTGTCCAAAGACTTAATTCCACCACCAAATAAGTTCTCGTTGTCATTGTTGGTTCTTCCTTGTGCCCTGTTCTGGAATGTGTGTGGTCGTCTGAATCGCAGCCAACGAGCGGCCTATAAATATCAGAATACATGGCTGTTTTTTTTTTTAATACAATCAGCAAGAGCCACACAAACCATACCTGTATAATAAGAGAGTCACTTCATTACAAACACAATGAATGGATTACAAAACAAACTCAACAAACTCACAGGCGCTCCAGCTTTGGCAAGTGGGTGAAGGACTCTGGTTCCAAGGACTCAATGTTGTTGAAATGCAGGTACCTGGGGGGGGGGGGGGGGGGGGGGGGGGGGGGGGGGGGGCACAGAGCATGGAGGAACAGCACAGTACAAATCAGCATTAGTGAGGGCGGCAACCCTCCGAAACACGGTGGGTACACTTTCCCCTTTCCCAGTGCCTTCAGTGAATGTCGACTAGATCAGTTTGGGGGGGACTTGTTGGTACACTGGACTGACTGAAGATGTTTCGCACTTCCATTTCCACGATTCTGAGTGGAAGGGCGGCGTCTAGTGTACTTTGAGACACAGAGACACTTCGTTTTTTTCATTTTTTCAGGTTCAGGTATTCATTCCAAGACAAGTTGATATATTGGGGGCCTGAAGCTGCATGTCTGACGGCTAACGTTAAGATGGAATGGCCCAGTGGTGAAAGGCACGCACACATTTCGCAGAATGCAAACATTATTTATGGCCCTCTACCTCTTTGAGCTGGGAAAACATAAATCTGACCGTATGTCAACAACTACAGGGTTGGAAATGAAATCCAACTGATAGCTATAAGCTCTACTGTAAGCGTTCAGTTGGGCATCAGGCTTGTTTTAGGAGGAAAAGCAACAGTCAGGGAAGCTGGAGTAGCAGAACAGACACAAGGGAAAGTTAAATAGAACAAGAGACTCACAATTACGTAGAGCATATATACAGCCGCCCATATGTCAATGAAACCATAGCAACACAAGAGCGAAATCTGTTGGATTCTCGGACATATCTGTAATGTTGACACTGCATCAGGGTTATTTTTCAATCTTCATTTTTTTCAATCCATCACAATGTCTCTGAGAGGAAAATGACACACATACGTACTTAAAGTGTGCCGTAGCAAGGGGCTGACCGAACACAATCTACAGAAACTAGACACGTTTAGAGGATGTTCTCTCAGAACTTTTTTGGGGGGGGGAGGCACAAAAATGTATTTTGTGAGAATAACTCAAGTGAGATAAGAACACTCCAGTTTGTTAGAGGCGTAGGAATCGCAGCCTTTTGTGGTTAAATCTTTCCGACATGTGCTAAGGTTTTTTGGCCTCGACTTGTGATGTGTGGTCTTCATAGACGCCACACAACAAACCAGCTAGCGAGCACATAAAACAACATCCAACAGTTAATTCGGGTTGTGATGGTGAGATGTTTATTTTTTTTTTATCTGTGCATGATTTGAAGAAGGTGGCACCTATCTCAATAAAGCTTGTGACTTTGGGGAAGCTTTAGGAGCTGTGTCCCAGCAGAATGGTAAGAAGGTGGGGTTGGGGTGGGGGCTTATCCATGTGCTCATCTGCCTAGGAACTTGTCACCCACATACAAAACCCTTCATTACTGTGGCGAAACTGGAAACAGCTGCGAGGCACAGAGCCTAGCGCTGGAATCGGTTGCGCTTAGTGAATTAGCCATTTGTTCTATTTTGATGGGGGCTACAGTGAGTCGCAATCTCCATCGAGGGTTAAGCAGGCCTCATTTTCTTTTCAAGGAGACATTGCATGTCAGCCAAATTGCCCTGCGGTAAAGGCATACCGGTCCCATGGAGTGGTTTGCCTGCAAACATAAACGCTGTTCTGCCATTTCTTATCAGGAGGGGTCACGTCAAGTGTATGTACATACAGTAAGATTTAAGAGCACGGTTGGATACGTTTCACAGATGTAAAAACATCATGAAACATCCGTTTAAATGTTGTAATCCTTTAGGCATGCAATTTCGAGCATACTTTAATGACAGACTTGGGTCTTTTCTTGCAAAAAAGAAAAAGAAAGAAACTCATCATTCACAAAAAATAGTTATGTTCTTCTGAATATGGTAGAATCAGATTTTTTTTTAAGCTTCTGATTGGACACAATGCAAAAAACAAACTTGAAGTGAAAGTCACAGCGCCTGCCTGTTGCTGAGGGACGGTCATGGCTGGAGGCAATACAGGAAATCATGCTTTGAGCGGGGTCAGGCGCACCTGTCTACTGTGGCCATCACACATGCCACACATGCAACAAAAACAACAACAAAAACAAACAACCCCGAGGTGGGTCGAGACGACGAGGTCGGCGTCAGGACAAAGGAACAAGGGCCGGGTGCACATACGCTCATGCACGGTGGTGGTGCTGGTGGTGGAGGAGGAGGAGGAGGAGAAAGAGGAGGAGGGCGGAGAATAAAAACAAGGCGCAGTAGGGGGGCCGCAGCACCAGGCGGTGCTGATAGGGTATGAATGCTGTTGAGGATTGCATTAATTGGATTGGTGAGACTTAGAAGTCTCAAACGGAGGAATGTTGAGGATTGTCAACAATGCCCTGCCGTCTCTATTGACACAGTCGCCATGATAGCTCTGTAAAGCCTACGCAGTCAGGTCACACGGCGCTTCTATACATGGGGAGGGGGAGGGGGTTGTGTTTTGGTTACGGCATGTCTGTACTTAATATTGAGTTAGGACCTTGCAGATCTGACCAGGCGACGGGCATCATGACACCTTAAAAGGAAGGAGGCGAGGGGTGGGGGAGGTGGGGTGTTCGCAGACAGTCAGATGACAGGGCAGAAGGAGTAGGAAGAGTGGCGGGGCGAGCAGGAGGGAGGAGGAGGAGGACGAGGAGGAGGTTGGTCACTTACAGTTGCTCAAGAGCCACAAGCCCCTTAAATGCTTGTCTGTCAATTGATTGGATTTCATTCTTGTACAAATAGCTGAAAGGAGAGATGTTCGGTAAGATTAGTAACACACATTGGACATGTGTGCACACACACGTGCACACATGCACAGAAATAGTAACATCTAAATTCTTTCTGGGGAGTATGTATCCTGACTTGACTAATCTTAGATAATTGTTTAAAAAAATGCATATTGATTAATTTTGGCTGGAATGTCAGGTTATGAAATTTGACATTGTTCAAGAAGTATTTAAAAAAAATCCATGTAGTTTGATAGCAACCCTATAGCAGTAAAACTATCATTGCATGGAGTAAGTAAAACATGAAGAACATTGACGCTGAAATGAGCTGGCTGCTCATTTCAGACAAGCAACTCTCCTTTCAACCACATGTGTGCTGCTAAAGTACAGGACAGTCCAAAACACAACATCCAAAATCCCCAAAAAGCAAAATATCAGAAGTGCTTGACCCAACATTGATTGCATGAATTGACGAAGCATGAATGAGTAATTTAAATTGGATCCAAACATGACAGTTTCCCACGTTGATAAGGTCCCAGCTACATGCTCTACCCTACCGTGTGAACTGAACCTGGTAATGAAATCCATGTGTATTACAGCAATAGTCACATCTGGAATATGTGACTTCACTCCAGTAAATTTAACTCACCAGTGGGTTATTTGTCCTAAAAAACCTCACTGTTATAACAGCATTGGGCCATTGTTGTGAGGCAGAGTTCAGAGAGACAACAAAAGGCTTTCACACAGAATTCATTCAATGTTTAAAACTTTTTTTAACTAGTAGAAAAACGGATTCAAAGATATTCCTACTGTTCCAAGCATTTCTTTGGTCATAACAGTAAATAGACAAAAACAACAACCGAAAAACCGAAAACCAAATTTGAAATCGTTTTCTCAATGAATTCCATAATTTAGCGTTTAGCGCAAACGCTGAACGAGAGGGCCTCTGAGAGATTAGCATGATGTTTCAGTGCTACGTTACACAAACACTGTGGAAACACAGGGGGAAGTGTACGCATTCCCCTCCTCCCTTTTATATGACAAGGAAATGTGACACTGAAATAGCAATGCCCTCCAGCTCCTCGTTCCTTTCATGTGCTTTTTGGTTTTGACTTCACTTCGGGGTTGACTGGAGATACCGATCTCCTCCACGGCTGACGTGATGCACGCATGGAAAGACTAATTCCGCAGATTCTTTTTTGTCATGGCTCAAACATGTCAGAGGTTTTGTGTAACGTTTGTATGTGTGTGTGTGTGTCAATGCTATGTGATGTACCAGGTGTGAAAGGTTTAATCCGACCACCTCTTTCGGGTTAAGAAAACCCACCCAGTAATCAGAGTTAAGCATCTGGGTTCTCTAATCAGTGTGAGCCTGAGGTCAGCTAATGCCGTCAGTCCATTCAGCTGGGTCAATGCAATGAATGAAGTACAAACATGACAGGACCTTTACTTTCAGATCATGGAATTGTCCACCCTCGCTTGTATAGGGGCCAATGTTTACTGAAGAAAACTTGGAATTCTAAAAGTGTGCCAAAACCGTAGCCAGCACTAGAGCTAATATAGTATGACCTCCCATTCAAAACACATCTAACTAGCAATCCAACTTGTGTGTACTCGGTGAATGATACATATATCATTCACTACATGTGGACCGCAGTGTAATTGGTGTAAGCTACGTTGAAAATGGAACATTGCATTAACAATATATTCCATGACATCTGAAAGAGAGGTCCGAAAGTCAACCAAAAGTTTGGATTCATCTATCAGCATCCAGGACTCTGTGGTTGACCGCAAAACATAGATTGCAGGCTGCTGTTCTGTTGCTCTGTGTACACACATGCATAGTCGGGTAAAGGATGGCCTGGGACGTGAGGGGGCGGAGGTGGGGGGGAGGCGTGAGAAACCGGATTTCAGAAGCTATGGGGTCCAGGCTCCAGGGGGACAGAAACTGGTGGTGGTGGTTAGGGGTCTGTGCTTCAAAACCATATAAAACCGTCCACTTATCATATAGACAGCAAGAAGTTTTCAGCCCTGCCATGGACCACAAACATATTTGCAGTCAAAAGCCACATGAGAGAGATCACTGTTGTTCCATAATGTATTTTCATTCTTGAACGCGGCCCAGGAGGGATACTCCCCCACTGACCTTGATTACCTAACCGAACCAGCGTTGCGATAGCTGGCGCTGGTCTTTCAAGCTTCAGCCCAAACACCAGTCCTGAAGTCAAGACTGCTGACAAACTCCAATCCGGAGTTAGGGATAGAGACTAAATACACTCACATCCACCTCATTTTCTATTGATCACATTGTTTTTATGGGAAAAATCTGCTGTAACAATGACTGAAATGAGGATCAAGTCACAACGTAAAACGTTTCCTATAATTAAACTCTGTGACCGCTACCTGACCCTTTTTTTGTTAGAGCGGTCAATTGCAGACACTCCCGTGCCATTTGAGGAGGACGTGAAAGACCCCAAGGGGGTTGGTGGTATTTATAGAGCTACAAATGTGGAGGTCGGAGATAGCATCTCGCCAAATGCTGGAGTTGATTGGAATGAGAAGGAAGGGAGGAGGGTGGTTGGGAGCATTAAGGTGGGACAAAGGTTAGCGGATGGGGTGTGGGTGACCATGTGGCCAGCACTAATCACAGGGGCCTGGGGACTGGCTTCAGATGAACGCCGCTTTTAAAAGGGGCAAGGGGCCCTGTAATTACAATAACTCCTTTACAGCCACCAGAGTCGACCGCGCCTCACTTATTGCGGGTGGAGAAGGGATGCCTTCCTAGAAGGGGGTTTGTGTGCTTTGTTTGTTTGTGTGTGTGTGTGTGTGTGTGTGTGTGTGTGTGTGTGTGTTCGCTAGGTTGCTGAAAGAAAAAAAAAAACGAACAAGGAAGGGTCAAGGGTCATCAAATAATGGTCAAACCATGACCATTGGCAAGCTGGTATCCAGAACGACGCATGCCTGAGCTATTTATGAGCCGTTATCAAACCTCTGGGACCTTTCCAAGAAGTCCTGTACAATTCTTTGTTTGGCTGAATTAGTTGTTAAGCTGTGTTGAATTACGAACTTTTTAAATTACTGCCAAGTCAGTCATAGCAAGACACATAACGTCATCGTTGGGCTCTGGGCAAAATAGTAAAGAAATAATGAAGAAATATCTTTACAACAAGAGGAGCTCTAAAATTACCTCTAACCTACAGAGGGAAGGAGGACGAGTCAACAGCGATGATGAAGAGGCAGGGGAGGTGAGAGAGACATCTTATGAAAGATTCACTCGTAGAACACAGTTCTACTGTAGAACACAGACAGTTCACTGCCGGCAGGTTTGCGATGACTTATAAAGTCATCACCACCACTTTAGCACATCAGACAGCACCAAACTCAATCCTCCCCTCACCTCCAACCGGTGGCAACGGTTACCCTCAGGGTAGGGGGTCAGGACATCCAGACATCCAGACATATAAGTACAGATGTTCAGACAGAGCGTGTATTTTCATTAAGGCAGACTCTTTGTGTAAAGCATACCTTCTAGGTTTCTTTGTCACTCAGCATTGTGCTGGCGAGCAGTGTCAGCATTTATCACGCTGTGTTTGTGCGTGTGTGTGTGCGTGTGTGTGTGCGCGCGCGTATGTGTGTTTAGATTTCCACAGCGCAGCACTCAAGGCATGTGTTTGCCAAACTGAAGAAGCAAAGGGCTCAACCACTTCTTTACTGGGAGATCCTTTTCTGTATATTGAGACCGACAAGACAATAAGCTCAGTTGCATTGTGCCAAGATCCATCACTTGACCTCCAGAGTTAAATGAGATTGACGTAAAAAACTCACAGATATTTGAGGTTTTCCAGGTCTTCAAATGCTCCCCTGGGAATTCCTCGTATAAGATTGTTGTTGAGGAGGCTGCCAAAGGGGAAAAACAAATTAGTATGTGACGTTAACCGACTAAGACAAGATAGATTGTTTCATGCCAATACTATTACTATTATTAGCTATGCAATTATGAATAATATATATATATATAAACATGTTCACGACAGGAAACAGTAGCAATAGATTAGAATATATAAAAAGTAACCAATGACCTTTGACATAGAATCAAAGTCTAGATTTTATTTGGGGGGAATGTTTAGATAAATACAATACATTTTCTGCATGCTAATGCAATGAAGACGTAAGAATGAAGACATAATAAAGAATGTATAGATTAATGGACAAAGGAAATCACATATAACCTTAATAAATGTTTAAAATAAATACTAACTATATAATAACTAGTGAATGTGAATAATTAGTCAGCCTAAGTTGACCATCAGTTAAATCTTAGAGATAGCATTATACACAAAACTAAACTAATTTTGTACGTAAAGCTAAGCAAAACAGATACGTATCATTCACTTAAACTTCGAAGTGAATATAAATGTTGTCCATTTAAAATCCAATGGTACTGGAAGACCATCTTGGCCCTGTTACCAAGACGTTAGCAATGCCCTGTCTAGCAGGCCAGAACATATGAAAAATGACCCAGTCAAGGAAATGGAAAAATACATTCCTGCCAGATTATGAGTACATGTGTGAAACAACAGCGGAGCATTGAATAACACCGTCTGTCTGCGTTTGTCTACTTAAAGCGTTGCTTCAATGAGGCAGAGGAGGCAGAGGATTTTAAGTCATGCCTTGGGGATTTTCTTGTTGAACATGTCTCGTTTTTAAAGTCAGTGGTGCCATTGCAGAACCACAGCATAGATCTCCTGTGCTCTTCTAGTGAAGCACTTACAGTGTGTTGAGGTTCTTTAGTCGTCTGAAGGAACCGGGTTGCAAGTCCTTGATTTTGTTGAACCTCAAGTCTCTGTAGGAAAGAAGAAGAAACACACAGCTGATCAGAACATCTTCCCTTTGGGACACTGAATGAATTCTACCATTTGTTTGACATTAAACATCAACATGTGGGATATCATGCTACTTTTGGGGAATGCCAGCGATAGGCCTATACCACCAGGGGGTTGATGGGAGGAGAGGGGAGGTATATAATCTACAATTAAGATTGTGAGTACGGCATGTTCCCTTAACTCTCGCAAAGACATTTTGTAGCGTGAGAAAAACGAGGCCCAAGGCACAAGACATCTATGAGGTAATAACCATGAGGGATGATAATGGCCCACATTACTTATCCCTACAGAATGATGTTCATCATGCTTTAATCTTATGGGGTCGGGGTGATACAGCAGACCACCTTGACATTGAACATGGCTGTCTCATGAGATACAACTCTAATAAGCCTTCGTCAAATAACAGAGGAAGACTTAGCATGTCAGAATAGTCATGTGTGATAACGTGAACCACCTTCACATGAAATAATACAGAGATAAGCCCTGTCAAGGTTAAATCACCCTTAGCCCCAAGTGGCATTAGGGGCCGTAGACAGACAGTCTGTCTTCGTAAGCTGAATCTCGACATTTATGGACAAAGCAAAGTATGTTTGTGGAACCTTGGCTCCAAGTAACTTGACCTCCCAGGGGGAGTCATTTACTAAAAGCATCTTCACGTGAAGAAGTGTAGATAAGAGTGTAAACAAATATTCCTCAGGAGGAGGTATTCAGTGAAGCAAAAACAAGGAGTCGGAGCCCAATTTTCTGCGTCAGTGCTCAGTGAGTTCCCACAACTGAAGCCATCCCAGTCTCTCCTGATAAGCAATGGCTGATGCTACAGCCTTCAACCGCCATATTCAGCAGCCCATGCAGTGTCTCACCCAGTGTGGCTTTCAAAGACAGGCAGACAGATAGACAGACGGACAGACGGACAAATAGACAGAAAGAAAAAAAGAGAAAGAAAGAAAGACAGAAAGAAATAACATTTTAAATAATGCCACTGAGCAAAGATTTGAATTACTTCTTTGAGAAGGGAGTATTAGATGAACTTTCATCCCTGTAAAAGAAAAAGCACAAGCCATTCAAATCACCACTTGCCCTTCGACCTGTTCAGTGGCCCTTCACCGGCATCTTGTTTTTGTTGTTAGCCAACTGACCTTAGAAAGTAAATACTCATGGGAGGCTGGGTCACAAAAATGCAAACACACTTCCTTTGTCTATGTTCAATCGCAGCGGATGCAAGTCTACCAGTTGTTAGGCCTTGTTCCATCAGTCATAGAACAAACAACTGCTATGAGTTTAAGCTTCTAGTGTGGGACTTGAGTGGGTGGGTTTAGAATAAAAAGAAAGACATTATTTGTACTAGAAAAACAGCAGTACTGTACATGCATATAAATTGTCACTCTTATCTTTATAGTATTATAGTTCTACAGTGCAGAAATTACATCATTTCACCAGATGTTTTGAATTGAGCTCTTTCAGGGCAAGCTTTATATTTCTGGTTGTTTGCACGCACAACAGGCAATTGATTTTCTTTTGTTGAAACTATACATTACATTCCTGACCTTTTCTGCTGTCTAGAGTTTCTGTGAAAAACATGGGGCAAATAACAAAATGACCTGATTCCATACCAAGTGAAATGTTTATTCTCTCTGTAAAAGCCCATGCATATGGATCCAATCAGAGAGAGAGAGGGAGAGAGAGAAATATTTCATATATTTTACTTGACATATAGGCTCTCTGAGCTAGACAGGGAATTATGTGAGAGGGATTGTTTAGGCAACCAGGATAGTCTACACAAAACCTTCCTCAACTCAATTTAAGAAGCTCTGCTAAATGGCTGCCTCTGGCATTAGGAGAGATCCTATTAGGTGTAAATGAAATTCCACTATGTCCCCCATATGTCAAGGTTGGAACGCACCAGGAAATGACCACCCACAATCCTGAAGCTGCAATGTGCTTGGTGACGTTGGCTAGTCGCAGCCTCACAAAGGATTTCTCGATGGGAGATAAGGACAAAGAGTCGCGCCACCCAGGTCCCATGTGTCTGAGACCCTCTGGAGGCAGCGTATTGTCTTGTGCTGTGAATGTGTGTGGAGGTGGGTGTCATGTGGTGGTGGTGGTGGGGGGGGGGGGGGGGGGGGGGGGATGTTGGGGATTGTTCGTCCCTAGAGCCGGTGGAGACTGAGATGCAGGGCCCTGAGGTATGCTTCGTTTTCTGGCCTCGCTGACCAAAGGGAAAACAGTGTGCTTTAGTGGCCACACTGGGGCCAGGGGCTGACCGAGCCAACCATTGCCTCTGGTTCTGTGTCTGTGTTAGTCTGTTTGTGTGCGTGCAAAATAGGTGTTTGTGTGTGCTTGTACGGGTACAGTAACGTCGACTTTGTTTGCGTTTGCATAAATGCCAGGTTTAATTTCTATGTATATGTTTGCATGTAGTTGTGAGTGTATTTTTGTATGAATATGAAAGTGCATGTGAGAGCATGCTATTGTGAGTTATACAAGTAGGAGAGATAGAGGGAAATAAGAGAGAGAAATAGTGAGAGAGTATAGAATAAAGATGCTAGGTTCAAAGACTTGTGTTGAGAAACACAGGTACGAAAGACAGACCCTCCTTTATGTCCTGTCCTTATTCAAGGTATACGTTACCATGCACTGAGAGACTGAAACAGTAGCTTCCAACCGTTTAACAACAGGAACACTGGAGAAAGCCGCAAGGAAGAAGGCTGGCCAATATATTACAGGTGGCCAAGCATATAGGTTAAAAACCCTGACACTACCAAACCCACACTATATAATATCTTCCACAACACTACACTCAACAATGATTGCAATAGATGGGCAATTACTTCTTCTTTTGGGGAAACAAGTGTTATCTTGGTTCTATGACACAACATAACCCAATATATATCCATGTATGGGGAGTGTCCACAACACTCACTTGCGGAAACATTTGGTGTACCTTTAGGACCACAAATTACAAAAAAGCCTCAAAGTTTACATGAAAAGGTTCCCGATCAGATCGTCTTGAGATGAAAATGTGCTTCATCATGCCTTCTGTATGTGAGACAAAATACATGGCTATATACGATGGGGTCGGGTGGGTTACATGCATGGCTTTGTGCAAGTTATCTTTCACAATCAGGGATGTGCTCTCAAAAGAGGGATGGTATGGTGAAGTTGGCACAGATTCCGGAAGATTATATGATGTGGGCTCCGGGGAATGGGCTGAATGAAGTCCTTCATTTAGTGTGCTCATTATTTTCCAAGGCCCTACGCCAGAGGAAACTGTGAAGACATAGTGCAGACACATTTTGTCTAAGGTTTCATCGGAAATGGAGTTACCTTGACATGCTGTATTCTTGTTTTTACCAAAACAAAGAACCCAACATATTGTATATACTGTATATAAACACACACGCAGTATCCCAGACATAAGGAGGCAGGCTGAAAACAAATGATCTGGATCGACACAACGATCATTTGGTTTCTGTTTGGGGAAGACATTAATTAACTTACAATGTCAACTGGCAGTTACACAGCTAGGCTACAGACAACTCTATAGAGAATTGTTTGAGCTGTGCATTTCCCATTAATCCCAGTGGATTTCCATCTGAAAGATGAAGAAGAACACATGCATGCATTCTGTATAATGGGATAGGTCCGTTAAGGGAGTATTAACTTTAACTGTGCATATGGTTAAAAGCAGTAAAGTGGTCGGTGCTGGGAAGCAATGCTGCAGATGAGTTGCATCTGAGCAAAATACCAGATCACCCACTCCATAGAGTGTGGCAGCCAGGAAGAGCTGCTTGAACAGCGGTGGTGGAAATTTACTGGGTAGATACCCCGGTCTTACTGATTACATTTTCTTATCACTAAGTACAAACAAATATTGAAACAGCATGTGGGATTACGATAAATAAAGAAATCAGTTGGTGTACTTGCCATGATAATCAAATATATCACCTGCGAAAAGTGTCCGTGTGTCATGCAAGTATCGGTTTATGCTCCCCCGGAATTCACAGAAACCCTAATAGCCAGTTAATATTTGATTTCTGACTCCTGGTACCTAGGCCGGTGAAAGACTGACCATTAATTCAATACCTTCTGACTTTCAACGTGTTTAATATCTTGTGAGCTGCATCACAAATACAGTTAGTGCACACCTCATTTGAGAGGTGTGGAGTACACTCAAAAGACTACACAAACATTCTAATGAATTACATTGTGGATGAGTACATGAAGTAGCATGATGTAATGGGTTTCGATCAGCCGTTTTGGTCTTTTGGCAATGGCGACAACCAGACCTGTCTTTGACATTCCATACGGGAAATTCCTCTGAGCAAATGGCTAGAGTGTTAAAAGCCCATGGCATGATAACAAACACTGACTGTGATAACAAACTGACACATGACTCAATAGCTTTCCCGCCAAAACGTCTGCCAATCAGAATGAGGCAACTCGAAGAAGATAACTACAAGAGGCAGTTTGACACTCGACAACTGTAAATCAAAAGTCTAGTCCAAACACGACCGCAAGCAAGTGTTTCAAATCGAATGTGAGACCAATCAAATTCAGAAACACTGAAAAGCCAATGACAATGACTTTTTTGTTGTTGTTGCGATGATCAGCAACTGGCTATTCATTACAAAAGCTCTGACCGTGGTATCATTTAAGTGAAAACGGTGGCTTTCTGGTATTTTCTGTCCAAATAAAACCGTACAACCGGTCGGGGTCCATAAGAGGAGATGGCTTTGCTCCAGCTGCTCTCCAACATCAACTAGCATCTGAGCACCGTGTGTGTGTCTCTCTCCCTGCCTCTCTCTCTCTCTGTGCTTCTCAACCAGGGGAACTATTTGGACATGTGACACATGCCTGTGAGGAGCCTGCCAAGGGCTCTTGGGCATGCGTTAGTCATTCCTAGTTCAACCAGAACATGTGGATGGCTGTCCGGTTGGGATTCCTCGGGACGGACAGAGAATCTGGATCTCGACAAACTGGACTTCTTCAATAGGCTCCCCTGTGCACACACATATAAGACCGATCTATTTCTCATCTGGGGGGATGGCTTGTGCTCACAGCGACAGACTGACAAGAACCCAAAGACATGCTATGGTAAAAAATGAATATAAAAGGAGCATAAAAATGGCATCTCAGGCAAGGCAATGAGGGAGAGGGAGCTCCATTGGAGGTGGGCCTACTTAAAAATTTAAAATAAACGGTCGTAAAAACTATTCAAAACATCAAAATAAATTGTAAAAATTATTTAAAAAGCCCAAAAATGGAGAAATAGTAAAACAACAAGAACAACTAGGTTGGTCCCAACAGGGCCACGCCCTGTGGCTCCGCAGGCTCCTTGTTTTAAGCTAGAAAGTCTTAAAATATGTGTGTCTTACATCAAAGGACCATACAGATGTAATTATAAGTTATAGCCATTCTTGGAAATGTGCATAGTTTGTGTCCATGGTTGTATAGAGTGTATGGTTTCAGTGGCTGTCCCTTGTAGCCAATCAAGCACCATTAACCTTCATTCTTGTCTATTAATCATTCCTTAAGGCAATGGAATGCAGATAAACACAGGAGAGAGGGCAGGGGAGAATACCCCCTGATGAAGAAAAAAAAGGTTTTGCTACTGGCTAGCACTTTTCAAGTCTCTCAGTTCAGGGTTTTTATATACATTTTGAACATGCATGGCAGTGAATGGCACTTGATAAGGTAGTCTGGCATTTGCTAAAACTTAAAGCATTATGGTCTATACTGCAATGAGGTCATTAGGCTTTTTAAGGATATGTGTGAACATCTCTTCACAAAATCACTAGCGTTTGGCATCCAGTGCTTTAAGACTCAGTGTAATCGTTTGACACAACCAGGTTGCCCCAGAGCCAAGACAACCTCTAAACAAATCATTACAAAATCATATAACTCTATTGGTTAGAAATATCAAATAATTAAATCCCTAACCCTAAACTAATCCTGCATATAAGGAGTAAAGTTCACATTTTACAGCTGTCCTGCAGTGAAAGTACACCTGAAGCAAAGGCCAATGAGGTTTCCACTCCAACAACTATTTTATGGCCAATCTGCCTATGCAAATGAGCAAAGCTTTGGGGATTTCTGGCTTTACATTCCATAATGCTGCAGAGACCCAGAGCCTTACAAAGCCTGACGGCAGCAAATTCCACACAATGGAACATGTCTTTCCCTCTGTGACTCACTCACACACTCGTGCACATGCATGAACACACATACACAGTACACACACACACACGCACATGGACACATGCACAAACACACACACAGACGCACAAAAACACTCAACTATTCACACCCACACACATACACACACACGTGCGATCGCTCGCGCATGCACACACAACACTCACGTATTCACACACAGACACACACACACACACACACAAACAAACACCTAGACATGTGCACAGAACCATGCGTGAGGAAAGAGAGAACAGGTTGAAGCATTAAAAAGTTAAGTTATCATCCATCATGCTTAAATTATCCATTGGCTTAATGATGACCATACCTCAAAGAGTCTGCAAGAAGAGAAGAGTGCATTGGCATTCCTAAATAACTCCTGCCCCGCTGACAGTACTTCTTGATTACACAACCAACCCCCCACTGAACAGTCTGACCTAGCTGCCCCCTGACATCTTAAATACCGCTTACTGTCACTTAGACCAAACTTAACAGATTGTGATTTGTTTCACTGTAGGGAGACGGCGCTTAAATCTAATCAATCGCCCCAATTGGTGGCCCTTTAAACAAAATACATAAAACAAAGACCATCCTGTCAATAAAACATGAAATGTTTGTCATATTAAAGTCACAATGTGTAACATTTCCACTAGCTTGTGGCTTAAAATATGCTGTACATATCTGTAGTCAATGCTGATTGATAGTGATTTAAATGTTATCAATACAATCACATCCCATAACTGATATATTCTAGAAATAAAAATGCTGGCCAGCCCATACCTCTCTTTGTTGACAAGATTCTTGCTAACAACACTCCCGAAACCCCTCCCATTAATGCCAGCTGAGCTACGCTCGTTCACGTCACAGTTGCACAGCCAGTTAGAGTGGACAGAACACTGTTATTGAGATTTTTCCATTCTGATTGTCTCCCGCCTATTAACTGGGAAGGGCTAAATTTTACGCGTTTGCAACTTTAATTTAGTGAAAGAAAATGTGTGTCTTCATGACAGTATAGGTTCGCTGATTGTGTGGACACGAATCGTTTCCTTCATAATTGTAACACTGAGTTTCCTTTTTGTATTTTATGCATAACAATTGGGGCAAAAATGTATACACTATGCCACACCCACAACAATATACAGAAGAAATAATAGGCAAAACACAAAGAGGATCTGTGTTTACTACATGTGATTCTGGGGTTGGTGTCTGGTAAACTAGCCAGTTTATGAGTTAATACTTTGACACATTTACAGCTGGCATGCTCTCCTCCGTTGCCATGGAGTCGCTCATATGTTTGCAATAAAGCTTCACTTTCACCACGTTGAAACAAATTTCTGCCTGGCCGAGATCTGGTCTGACATGCCACAGCATCGTCTGCCAGACCATGTGACACGGCTTCAGATAAATGAACGTGTGTGTGTATTCTAATAACTAACCAATACAAATGAGTGACACACACATTCTGTATATACTGACTTAAAGCTTGTAATTACATGACAACGGGAGACCTCCAAAGGAAAAGGACAACTCCTTTGGAGTTTAATGGGACGTCGTCATCTTTTAAAAGCACAAGGGTGTTATATTTTAATTTTGGCAAAATGACTAATATGTTTTGTTATTTGGGCTCACTCAGGGAACACACTCAAGTTGGAGGCGAATTAAACTGCTTGAGTGTGTGTGTGTGTGTGTGTGTGTGTGTGTGTGTGTGTGTGTGTGTGTGTGTGTGTGTGTGTGTGTGTGTGTGTGTGTGTGTGTGTGAATGCATGCAATTGTTTCCTCCAGTGTGTGAACAATGGGCTTATGGTGAGCAAGGGTGAGTGAGGGATAAGACAAAAGATAGTTTGAGAGAGGAGGGAGAAGAAAGAAAGACCAAAAGAACAAACAAATGAACACAAAGTACCCATAGGCTGGCTGACATATGGGGGTGGACCTCCGCTACAAATGTTTGAAGTTAGAGAGAAATACAGGCCTAGCTGTTTGCTCAAAGACATAGCTACTCCATAATTGCTTTCTTCTGGGCACCCAATTGAAAACTGACAGTGACATGGGCGAAATATTGTACGCTGGAGAAATGGCATGCACCCATTTCTGCAAACGTACAATGATAGAGAACACTTTACTATCATGTCTTTCAAACATACAGCATGTCTCCTGATAATGTTGTCCATAAAAACCTAGCAACATGAATGTAGGCCAGGTTAAATTATCTTCTAACTTGCTTCATGTGCAGTGAGAAAACCTCTTGGACTGAACTCAACGTGTATCTCTAGTTCTGGGCCAGAATCTCTGCTGTGCTCTCACCTCTCCACTTATCAGCTGACCCAGAGGAGGGACATGAGTGGTGAGAGGTGTTGGCATCTGGGAGGGATCTACAGAAGATCAAATATATTGGGACTTCCAATCTATCTGTTTGATTGAAGCCTTAGTTCCCAATATGAACCACAAAGACCTTGTGTAAGAGCGTATCGAACACCACGAATGGAACGTGGGTTAAAGGATTCCTGGATGGAACTGGATCTCTTCCAGGTGTGAAGAAGAGGAACGCAATGCCCATGAAAGCCCTCCCAACTTCAGCCTGGCCCCACGGGTATCTCCCCCAACTGAACCCAGAACCCAGGAGCCAAAACACACACACACAAACATCCATGAGCCAATTTGGCCTCAGTTCAACTAGGAGAGATGAAGAGGTGTTGGATGGCAGTCAAGAGACACTGCTATATATAAACATTTGCACAAGTCTTGTCAGAGGAAAATCTTCATAAAACAGGATCTAGGATGATCTGCAAGAGGGAGAAAAGTCTTTAGTTGCTTTCAAATCACCCTGACTCAGTGTGTAACGAGAGAGAGAGAGAGAGAGAGAGAGAGAGAGAGAGAGAGAGAGAGAGAGAGAGAGAGAGAGAGAGAGAGAGAGAGAGAGAGTGCGGGTGGTGGGGTTCTTAATGCGATCAGCCACACTGCCAATAGACCTCATACTGCAGATGAACAACTGCTGCCTGCACTGAATGCATTCCAACCAAAGAGAGCCTGCATGGGCCACATTTTCAAGGGGGTGCAGCTTTTATTAAGAAGCGGAGGAGCCGAGGCAAGCAGAGCGATGTGTGTGGAGTACTTTCAGGTGGAAGAGGCAGAGGGGGAAGGACATTCATGTCCTGGCATGACAGTGGGCTGGGGCAAAGAAAAAAAGCAACAGGTGGCTGTGCAGCATCTAAACCGCTGCTGGCTTACAATAAAAATTAAATGGAATCAAAAGCATTGGTGGGCATTGCTCTCTGAACACTTTTATGACAGCTTTAAAGATACTTCAAACTGAGGAAGAGGAGGGGGAAGAGGAGGAGGTAGAGAATGAGGAGGAGGGGAGGAGGAGGAGAAGGAGAAGGAAGAGGAGGAGGAGGAGGAGGAGGAGGAAGGTAAATAATGGGGAATTCACTCAACAAATCTCTCATGGCTCCCCAGAGGGAGATTTCGTCTAAGTGAGAACGACGGGACGTGTCTTCCAGGCAGGGCTCCAGACCGTCTCCTTTGACGGACGCTTATAAGGGGCTTTCCCAGAACCATCTTGGAAGACAGCGCTTATTTTCAAACATGCCGCTGCAGTCGGTTTGGTTCGTACTTCATGAAAGTGTTGAAGTTCTTTATTCGTGTGGATGTGAAATGCTACCAAAAAAGCATTAATTGTTGGGAGGTTTGGGATATTTCAGAGCTGCTGTTGAGTCCTCTGTCCTCTGTGTGTCCTCTCGGGGTTGTGTGACTGGCTTTGACAAAATGCAAGCTGTTTGGCTGCCTGCCCTTAGTGGAGTGCTCCTAACATCCAAGTCACATTCACAAGTAGCTACCAGACGAAGAGACCACATTTCCTTCCTTTCATCCTTTAAGGAGATTCCAAACTGCCATTTAACCCCACAGTATAAAACCACCTTCAGGCCCTGTATGATAACTCTTTTGATCTTGTAAGTAGGAACGAGAGTTGTTCCTATGGGTGATCCAGCAAAGCATGAGCATTTTGTTCTGGAGAATGTGTATGGAAGTATGTGAAGTACACCCAAATCCAAAGGCAAGATAGAAATCACAAAATGAAGATATAAATTGTAAACGGTGCAATAGTGTTACAGTGTAGCCTGTTTGCTCTATTGGTCTAGGTTATTACAACTCCAAGTTCTGAATATTAGCCTACATCATTGATTAGTAAATAGACCTAAAGCTAACGGCTTACACAAGTCTCAGAAATAAAACGATTTTGAAACTGCTCTTTAAAGTCATTCCCATACAGGCTGATGCAGCCAACACACCTTAATTCAACAGGTGCCATGCTGTAGTACGTAGACGATGCTGCAACGTCTGTATAACCTTAATAACATCTGTATCAAGTCTTCTACTTATTTTTCTTGCAGAACTATGTAAACGTATGACATCCACGAACACCATCAAACAAAGCAATACGTTTACAGGTTTTGTTGGGTGCACAGAACGATTTTGAAGCCATTCGTATTACATTCTACCAGGCAATGAGTGCACGCTGTCCAGTGATTTGCACCGTTAGGTTTAGGCGTGATTGAGTAGTACTCACAGAATGGTCGTCTGGGGTGAAACGGCCGGCACAGTTTCCAAGTGTAGATGCATACACCTCACCGTGGTCCGGAAACATAAACATCGGCTCGGGCAACAAAGAACACACTGCGGCCCATTTGCAACAAACAACAAGGTTATCGTGAGTAGAAAACGAGAAACAATTTGACCAATCCACAGCGCCATTGCTAGGAGTGAGCTGTGCAGAGCACACACCGCCAGCTACCCCTCTCGCCGACTAACCGGCTCGGTTATTGTAAGGGCTGAGGAATTCAGCTGCGCCGGGATAAGCCCCCGCCTTCTCCCGGGGGGAGAGAGAGAGAGAGAGAGAGAGAGAGAGAGAGAGAGAGAGAGAGAGAGAGAGAGAGAGAGAGAGAGAGAGAGAGAGAGAGAGAGAGAGAGAGAGAGAGAGAGAGAGAGAGAGAGAGAGAGAGAGAGAGAGAGAGAGAGAGAGGAGGGAAGGAAGGAGGGAGGGAGAGAGAGAGAGGGGTGTGTGTGTGTGTGTGTGTGGGGGGGGGGGGGGGGGGGGGGGGGGGGGGGGGGGGTACAAAAGCAAAAGCCCAAAGCCAGTACATGTTACAAAGCCAATACAAAGTGAATAGGTTTACTCGGATTTTAAGGAGTTATTTATTCTTCGTGTGCAATTCCGAAATTATCTGGATTGTATTCGTCACAATTACGCAAATGCACATTGACTGAATGATAATCAACAGACCAAGGTTTCATGAGGTCACTCTCAACTTTCACCTCCAACATATGTAATGCACAGCACATGCCTACTAATACGGCAGTCCGTGCAGTGAAGTAATACATCGTTGGTATTTGCTCCCCTCTGCTGGCCGGTTTTTGCGCTGCGGACGTCCTTACCAGTCGAGAGCAGCTGAGGGAGAAAAATTCAACTAGGTCGAGGATGGATCACTATGGATATCAGTTCTATGGTAAGCAACTTCGTCAAACAAACACAATACTTAATTATTGTCCGTTATTGCGCAATTTTTTAACAGTTCATAACGGCTTTGGAAATGGGTCATGCTTATGCTTATGCTTATGCTCATTTGTAACCGATTTAATTTAAATTAAATTTCTTTTTTTAATCTGCATTTTATATTTCCGATTTATTGTCAATATATTCTTATATCGCTTGTACTTTTAGGAGGAAACACAACGTGAACTGAACGCATTCATGTGCAGTATTTGGTTACTGCCATCTGCTGGTTGAATGTTATACGAAACAGCGCCACTCTTCTGCTAACAACAAATTCCAGATCATAGGGGCCCAACCTTCTGCAGGTTCAGAAAAACAAAATCTCAGTGCTTTTGAACATTTTGTTGATACATTACATTAAAAAAATTGAATCATGCTACCGACAACTGACCAAGCACTAATGTCAATAATGCCATGGTACTAAACAAATTAAAAAATAGCAATTTTAGAGGTCTGTGGCAACACATTATTTTCTTTATTCAGAGTAAGATGTGTCAACATCCAGCATGACAAAAATTGTACAAAGTTCACAATTTATAAATGAAATATCACAGCAACTTGTGATCTCACACATTTATAGCAAAATTAAAATGTCAACAAATTCATGCTGTGTAGTACAAAAATAAATCAAACTGTCAGTTCCACAGAGAGCACAATAGTTTATACAAAATCCCGTCTTTGTCAATGATCACCAAAATCAACTCCAAAATGAACTGGTTCAAATAAAGTCATAAACTCTGATGGATTCACATTAATTTATATGAAAGGTCAGCATTCTAAATATGTGACAACCCTTTTTGTGTTCCTTATAGATAGTCAAGGAGATAACTCTTTTTCCCCACCATATCCACCCCCAAATTTTTTTTTACCCATGTACCAACATCAGATAAGCAGCTGGCTTGTGCTTTAAACAGTCCCCTTTTTCCATTGTTAGGGTTAATGAGAACTAATAAAAAAAACTGGTACTAGCTATTACTCTACTGAAAGCATCACTATATCGGCGAAAAGCTGCTGATATGAGGCTGTGGAAAAAAGGCGCGTATGCAGTCATGGTGGATGGAGAGAGAGAGAGAGAGAGAGAGAGAGAGAGGGGTCCTGAAAGAGGACGGTAAAGTACAATAGATGAATTTCACTAAGGTGAACAACGAGCACCTTTTGCATTAGCTCTCAAAAAAGGCAAAGTTTCCAAACATGATCGCTAACAACTAGCACAAATAGTACGGAGGGGCGCATACAGTCAGGCATATGGGCGTCGATGCTGGATGTATCACCCCCTTCCCGCCTCGAGGGTTTGCTTCCCCTGCCCTGGGAGAACAAGCCCTCGTCTTAGTTTTTAGTTTTTTTTGTTTTGTTCATATCTAGAATTGATTGATTATTTAATCCTTTGTACAGTGATTAGATATAAAGTGCTGCTGGGGCATAACTTCCGCCTTCTAAAAACATAGCAAAACAAAAAAGAACAAAAAAGAACAACTAAAGAAATAAAAATAAAATAAAAAGAAAGATTTTATTTTGTACAGTTGATAATAGCCTACATTATAACTGCTATGATTCTAATTTCTCCTAGACTATTTCCTCCGCTAAGTCCCTGTTCTTCCTGGTTCTGTGGTACCCACCCAATGCCCACAGTGGCTACTTGCAGTACGTTGCTCCAATTCTGTGCCAAAGAGGTCACCTGGGAAAAAAAAATTGCACACCGCCACACGTTAGGATAATATCTTCAAGGACAAGTGCAAATAAGTCTACTGGCACATAAGTGGGGACAGTGACCCTGTAAGTCCCGCTGTCATTCTCTATAAATACTCTTTACAAAACCCTCCGAGACGATCCGTATTTTTTTTAGGCTCTTGGGTACTTTAGTTTCTGTAAGAACATCAAAACATGGAAACGAAGGTGTCCCTGTGCAAAATCGTACAGAAAGAAATTGGAACTCATATACTTTCGCTTCGAAAAACCGAACGTCCAAGATTTCCCCTCTTGTTTTTTTTTAAAAAGGCTTTTTTTTTCGTATTAAAAGATTTGTATAAAAATCAATAATTTACATAGGCTATATTAAAAACACTCATGTTACCCCGTTGTTTATAAACAAGAAATTGCATATACCCAAACTTTTTACGTCCCTTTGCAGATTGCATCTCATACTTATATTATAAACAAATAATTTTAATTATCATATTGCTGAGAAAGGGTCTTGATTCTAGCAATGAACATCTTGAAATTGAACAGAATTAATTCTAGAAAGCCTAGAACATTTTCTCTATAAGCTAATGTTATTACATGTAACTTTTGTTTTTGATTATGCCACAATGAGTATGGTGAACTTGCATGCACCACCACAGATGTTTTTTTATATATTTTTTTGTGTTACGCTGTAAAACTTTCCCTTCATGGATAACGGGGTTTTCACCATCTGGTTTCCGTGTAATGATGTCTACAAAAAACTGTTCATACATACATTCATACATACATCAGGTCAGTTTGTCATTTCCCAGACGCATTTACAGCACCAATTAAAAAATGCCCCCACATACAGCTACAGATCCGTTTTTTTTCCTTTGTTTGCTTGTTCAAAACAAAAACAAAAAATAACATTTCTCAAAGATCAAAAAAAATAAAGCAGTTTGCAAACAGGTTCTTCCTCCTTAATAATTCTACACACAAGAAGAACAAAACACCTAAAATCATCAAGTCAAAAGTGATCTGTTGAGGAGAGGGAAAAAAACGAGTAGATTCCTCCGTGCTTGTAGTTTGGAAATGTCTCTCACTGTCCAGCTCAGCTTTTCCTCTAAAATGATTTGTCGACAAGCAATAAAAAGGAATTTGCGTCCTATAATTGTTAGCTTACTGTTCATAAATATACACTAAAATGTGCATACATGAGCAGCTAAAAACATTACATGACACAATGTCAGCTCATATGAAAACGTACAAAAATGTGAATGTCCTCAAAAACTATTTTGTCGCTGAACTTTTTTCATCGCAAAAGCAAGACCCAAAAAGAAAATGAATAAAAGAAACTATTGAGGCTTTCCGAGCATAATGCCTCATTTTTTTTAAAGAACAAAATGTACTATATATATATATGTATATATATTAACACTATATGATAAGTTGGCGCACCTTGTCACGAAGACATAGTGACCGATACTTTTAGCTTGCCTGCAGACTTTGAGATACCAACCACAACTGTCTGAGGAATAAGAAAAAAATGAACCGAAAAAAAATCCAACAACCAAAAAACCTCTTCCCAAAGTTGCAGCTTGGCTACACTTGGATCCCTTGAACAGCTTGCTTGATATTTTCCAAAAGGGCTTTGTTTTCTGCAGTCTGGTACTGGTCTTGGTTCGAGTACATATCCGTTAATGTTGTCACGTATGCGTCAAAGTTCTGATCGCTGATCGGGTCCTGTAGAACATCACAACAAAAAGAAGAAGAATGACTGTTGTGGCATCGAAATGTCCTGCCAAAAATAATCGTAGTTCTTATCAGATGAGTTGTTCGATTTTCTTGAACCAAATCTCAACGAGAGCATCAAGTCATCATTTAACTTCTATGTCGATCAATATCAAGATCAATTAATGTATTACAATATTTAATAAATCATTTCAATACGTTTTAAAGGTCAACATGATTTGTTACCAGAGGAAGAGTTAAACATGTAAATAGATGGTGTAAATAAAGAACAGATTGGATCACTAACAATTATACTTTTTGCCGCCATTTTCTTCTTCACATAAGATCACGTGATCATCAAGCTCATCAAGTGTTTAGCATTTAGACTCGAGCACTCAGGTTGCTTTGGTTAGTCGATTAATGTTTTCTTTGTGTATTTAGAACCAAAACTAAGCCTCAGACAGAAAAACCATGGCTAATCGCCTGTGGGTTGTATAAGTCATGCAGAACATAAACGACTGTAAGTGAATAAGTGATTCTTACTCGTTGGTGCATCTGTAAGCAGCTGTTATTTCTAATGGCAGCTTCTTTGTGTACCAATGGTTTCTACGGAGGGAAAAAAAAGGTTGTACAAAATGTTGTTAGCTGGCTTCGAGGGAATATCCTTGATAATGATTGTGTTATACAAACATCAGAGGTCATTGATGTACAACTAAAGAGGATTTGATATCCCTGCTTTTAAAGGCAGCGAAACATAGCCTGCTAATAGAGACATGCATGTTCATGTATATTTATATTGACATCATATCTACATGCAATATTGCTACTGACATTGATTTATATGTGAGACTTCAAGAAATGTAACATTATAGGAAAAAATGCATTACAATAGTTCTAATGATGTAACATCTAACAGCTTTCCATTGTATGAAATTATGATCATGAATGGTTTTTAAATAAAGATAATTTAATTCCTATATATGGTGTATTTGGGGCCAAAATGCAGGAACTATTTAGCTCTACAGTGCAAGTGTCATTGCTACGTCACTTTGAACAAACTAAACCTACCATCTACGTCCAATCAAACCTAATTTCCCAACTCCCCCTCACAGCTGGGAAAGACAAGCTTTTGACACTACGTTTTAGACTATAGGCATGCACAATGCGTCTGTAGTCAAATACCCACAACCAAAGTCAATGCGTATTAAAGCTAACATAAGGTGACGTTTAGCTCAACTGGACACAACGCAACTTGCCGGCTTGTCGTTCCTGTTGGCCCTTACCATATGAGGAAGCTGGACATTAGCTAAAGTGTTTATCAGTGACTGGCTGAGGTTGGCCAGCTCATGCAGCAGAGAGTCATTTTGCTGTTCAATCACCTTGTTATCCTCCTCTATCGACTTCATGTTGGACTCCATTGTTGTAATCTGATCGGAGGAGAGGGGAAATAGGTTGAACAAAACATGAAGGTTTTGTCCCACCGCAGAATATGCATATACAATGACTTTATATAGTGTGCTGTGAAAACGTTATCTGCGTGTGTAAATGCACAAGCAGATGGATGTACAAACTAAACATGACTCTTGATATTTTTTGCCAAGTCCTACCTGTGTCCTAAGTTTGATCATGTCGGCTTCCACTTGTGAATTCGATTCACTTAAATCTTTGATTTCTTCATCTAGCTGTTTAATATCCTCATCGTGCTCTAACCCTAATGGGAAAAAAACAATGAAAACAATATATATAAAAAAAAGCATACTCATTGACAGTATTATAATCCAGTGGTTCATATGGAGCGTCCTATTTCACCTGTAAATTTATGAATGTATAGAGAAATTACTTACGTATGATGTATAATAATTTTTTTACAGACATATAATACATACATTTTAATTCATTATTTTTCTTTTCCACTCAGGTTGAATGAAAAACCCATTGTACAGCTATTATTTGTACAAGAAAACCCTAAATATATATGAGTTTATGTTTGGACTCAGCTTATCTTTATTTTCTTTACATTAACACAAATTATGCCTATGTCAAACCTCATCATCCAAACAAAGAACTGAAGTCTTAGAATACCTTATTTTTCCATTTATTTTAACATAAAGTATGTTACACTTCTGAGGGCAGATGTGGGAAAACACAAGGCATTGTGCCTGGATATGATGGCATCGTCTCCTGTCCTAAATACCATCAGCCAACTAAATCCTTTTTTTGTTTAAATAACCGCCAAGCAACCCAAAACCTATTCAGTCGGGTCCAACACTTCTCCCCCACAGCTCTGATTGGTTGTTTATGCTACATTTGGGCAGCTATTCATTACAAATTCAGCCCCATGATTGGTTCATTGTGTCAAAGTCTGGAATGGCACCCAGTGTGCCATTTCACCTAAGCTTTTCTGATTGACTGCTTTGTAAGGTGTGTATAGTGTGGTGGTGGTTACCGTTGCTGGCTCGCTGCTGTTTTATTGTGAGCATTTCCACCCCCGAGAGTCTGGCTTTTCTCATGGCCGAGGTGGCACGTGGACAGCCCGAAAGACTGATGGCAATAGAGAAGGAGAGAGGGGGGGGGGGGGGGGGGGGGGGGGGGGGGGGGGGGAGAGAGAGAGAGAGAGAGATAGAGAGAGGAGAGAGAGCATTATTATTATTAGATATCTCATAGTTTGTAACCAGGTTAGTATCCAGAGCTATTGAGACAAAACCTTTAATATCATGATGTGAAGTGTAAAGTAAAGGAAAATATATTGACTAAATGTCACTTTCTAAGTTTAATAGCAGCAGAGATTTGCACATTGCTTAAAATAGAAAGTATTTATTATTAATTGCGTTTTTTGGTTTTATAAATGAAGCTACAAGGCTGTATTGAAAAAAAAAACGAAACGGTGACGAGGTGAGTCCTAAGAAGTCCTAAGAACCAAAGCGGGGCTCACCTCCGGTGCGTCAGGAAGCTGCCGCTGACGTGCCCCGAGCCGTCACAGCCGGGCGTGGGGCACGACATGCCGTCCGTCTTTCCGGCCTTCCACGTGAACTGCATGCCGTTCAGGTAGCCGTCCTTCTGCCGCTTGGCGGCGATGGGGCAGCCCGACGCGCTGCGGTGTGAGGCGTACTTCCCCGTCACGTGACCCTGGCCGTCGCAGCCCGGCACCGGACACCTGGGTGGAGGGGAGGGTAGGATGGAAGAGGAGGTGAGATTTAATGAATGACCCTGCTACATCATCACGTATAGAGGCATACATGCTTTAACACGCATTCATGTATGCACACTCCCATAGTCAAACATACAGACGCACGCCCACGCCCACACACACACACACACACACACACACACCCACATGTGCACGCATGCACACACACACACACACACACACACACACACACACACACACACAGACACACATACATTTGCACACATGCACAAATGCATGCACACACACAGACCCATTTATATTTTGTGTGCATTACATTGCCTTCCCTCATTTTACACACTACTTTGTAGTTGGTTGGATGCTAAACTGCATTTCATTGTCTAGTTAGTACTTGTACTATGGCAATAACAATAAAGTTGAATCTAATCTAATCTAATACAAAACCGTGTTATCGACACTGAATGTGCTGTTTCATTGGTACACACAGACAAGAAGGTAGGTAGACAGACAGACATTGCGGACAGTTGAGCTCCCATCATGCAACACCTCAGAGCAGGAAGAACAAGAGGTCTGGGGAGATGAAAGCGGTGAGCTCTGGCTCAGAGTTCAACAGAGGGCAATAAATCCCCCAGACGATGAGGAAGATTACCCTGGCTGTCCTCCCAACACAACACACAGACCGCAGCAGCGCCTACCGTCTCGGTGTGGAACTCTAATGTCTAGACACAGAAGGCTGCAATCTCACGGTAAGCACCATTCTGGCCAGTGGTCAGATTTAAATTGTTTTCCATCTGTTTTTCCGTTTTCATTAATCCAATCATCACTTCATCAAAGTGTTTGGCATTTATGTTAGCATGACATTATCTCACAAATTATTGTATAGAAAGTGGATGATTTTCAGTTCAAACTGCCTAAACCTCTTGTTTAAAGTGCCTCTGAAACATGGAGGGTTAAAAAAAGGTGTCCTCATAGTGCCCCCCCCACACACACTCCCCCCAACAGACACAACTGTGCGAGGCAGCCGGATGGAGTGCAGCCAATGCGTCGTTGTGTTTGTCCTCTGCACCACCAGAGAAATCAATGGAGCTGCAGAGCCATGGCCAGAGAATCCCCTATTGTGGGATTTAGGTGGAGTTCAAATCAATCTCTACCTCTACCTCTACCTCTACCTCTGCCTCTGCCCCTCTCTCTCTCTCTCTCTCTCTCTCTCTCTCTCTCTCTCTCTCACTCTCTCTCTCTCTCTCTCTCTCTCTCCCCTACCTTCTCTACCTGCCTCTCTCTCTCTCCTACCTTCTCTACTTGCCTCTCTCTCTCTCTCTCTCCCCTACCTTCTCTACCTGCCTCTCTCTTTCTCCCACCTTCTCTACCTGCCTCTCCCTCTCTCCACCTTCTCTACCTGCCTCTCTGTCTCCCTCTCTCTCTCTCCCATTCTTTCTCTCAATCCCACTTCCCTATCTCTTTCTCCACACTTCAGTGTTGGTGGGCTTCTCTCTGCAGGATCCCCCCTGCCCCCCATCCCTAAAGCACCACAGACGTGCAGGTGTCTCCTGCACCATTAAATTCCTTTTGGAACTTTTCACTGTCTGGCACTTTTTTGGGGTATGGGCTTTACTGCACCTCCTCTAGGAACTGTACTTAATTTCCCGACTGTCCGTGTAGGTTAAAGAACCTAATGTACCAAAGTTAACTACATTTAAACGATGATGAAACACCATGGAAAAGACACTGACTGTAATTTAGTGAGGGAGAGAGCAAGGGAGTGCTTAAGACAGTTAATTAGTTAGCTTGTTAATGAGTTACTCGCTTACTTTGTTAGCTCATTAGTTAGCTTTGAATTAGTTGGCTAGTTATCCAATTAGTTAAATAATTAGTTAAGTAATTGCTCAGCTAGTTTGCTAATAAAGGCATCAGGTATATGACGCATATAAAGATGTTGCCCACATTTTGATGTCCTGTCTAGTGGGTGAAGCGATGACATTTTAATGAGCTCCATCAGCACTGCTAATGCTGCAATGCTAATGTTCTACCCGGACAGAGACTGGGAGAAGGGTGAGGCAGCCTGGCGGGCCCACACTGTACCTGATTGGCTCCTGGTCTTCCTTGTTCTCCTTGCTGTGGATTATCTTGATCCCGCTCTTCCTCGCCCGCGGACACCCTGAGAGACTGTACACAAAAACATTACACCGTTAGAGAGAGACAGAGACAGAGACAGAGACAGAGACAGAGACAGAGACAGAGACAGAGACAGAGACAGAGACAGAGACAGAGACAGAGACAGAGACAGAGACAGAGACAGAGAGAAGGATCCTAATATTTAAATAGGTTATGGGGTTGGAAAAGTCCCTTTGTGATAAGAGTGATAAAAGTGAGTTAGAGCGGTAAGGCAGAGAGACAGAGAGATGGATGGTCGGAAAGATAGAAAGAGAAACAGACAGACAGGTGGAAGATCAGACAGAGAGTGACAGAGACTGACAGATGGCTGGTCAGACAGACAGAGAGGCAGACAGATGGAAGGTCACACAGACAGAGAGAGAAAGAAACAGACAGAAAATAGATGGTCACACAAAAGATGGTCAAGCAAAAAGAGAGACAGACATGGAATCCTATTTATGTTTTGCTATAGGATGGGCTGCTTGCCTTCTGTGTGAGGCGTAGTTGCCAGTGATATGTCCCGAACCATCGCACCCCGGTGTCGGGCACCTGGGACAGAAAAGGCACAAACGACTCAGGGCCTACAGTAATAGCAGCTTACCTCAGGGCCAGCAAAGCCCCTACCAGCACAAGCAAAGACTATAGGTACACATCACAATTACCTATTGTGATATAGTCGACTACAAAATGCCTTGTCAGAACCATGGATCATTATGGTATGTAGTTGTTTTACAATGGAGCATGGAGTTTAACCATTATATCTTCTGCTGTCAAATTATTAAAACTTTTTACATAAAAAATGTTGAACCTTTTTGTATTATTGATGCCATGTAAATAATGCCCAGAAACAGTCAAATGTTGTCCTACATTATTGTGAGGGCTGCCTTGCCAGCTTCACATATATACTGGAATGACTTCATCTTTTATACATTTAACATCCAAATAGCACATACGCAAACATGGCTTTTGTTCCATATAACACACTGGCATCTTTATTGTCTTGATTATACATGGTTTGCATGTCATTTAATTTCATTATTATTACAACATTAACTTTACTATAATAGTTTCAATTATAGGATATACCTTTAATGTTGGTTTTCCTCTCCTCGTGTATCCATTTTTGGTTTAAACCGCTTGATTATAGGGTACCTCGTGTGGACTTGAGGGGTGGTCTGTTCTATTTCAGGTTTGTTTATGTTGCTCAGGTTTTATGTCAATTAGAGTTAAGTTAAACTGTTTAGGTTAAGTTGACCTGTTTATTTTGGACTTGTTTGTTTTTCTAACCATTGACCCTCTATTTGGGCTTTCCTATAAATTGTACTTGTATAAAGGATTTTAGGGTAAATAAAACCTATTTTTGAACCATCGACTCCTTGTGCCTGACTTCATCACCCTGACAATTATCTAAACAAGAGGAGACCCTACAGTAAGAGAGATACATACGTAGTGATAAGTGGGAAACACATATTTTACTAGCTGAGGCCTCCCTGGCTTGGCTGAAGTCTCCTTCAGTTCATCTTTCCCTTTAAAGCTAGGGTAGGCAGATTATTTTAGAACCATATTTGGTCATATTTCTTGAAATTCTTGTAACATCCTGACAGCAATCAATAAATCAAATGCTCTTGACAAAAAAATAATAATAATCTGGTATCTGTGGCTGTCGAAGGCCATTAATAAACCCATACAATAGGTTCATTCGGCCTGAATGAAATGACTGGATTGCTTACCTATCTGTTTACCTATCCGACTCGTGTGCTCATCGGCATGACTGGAGTCTTCCAAAATGCTAGGCAGACTTTTTGGTAAAGCCAGCAAGCTAGTCATGTGTTTCAGGGGAGTGGCTTTTGAGGGAGGCCTGAAGGTAGGGGTTCCGATTCTTTCAGTGTTTTATTTCAAAATAGACTACCCTAGCTTTAAGAAAGCTGCAAAAGAAAAATCCCTTGAATGCATTACATGCAAAATCCTCACACTTTCTTCCACAGTTCTCTATTTCCTTCCGTCTACACAATTCCTGAGTGTGTGTGTATCAACCCTGAAATGAACAGGGTGGAATTTCACCCTGCGAAGAATAATCTACGGACATGAAGCTAATGAGTAACCGACTCATCTCATGTCTTACTTGAGCTCTTGTGCGTTGGTGGCCAGCATACTTCGAATGCTCTTATCAGCTAGCGGACAACCTGAGAGACTGAGAGTAAAGAAAAACACATTAGTCAAGCCAAAACAAATGGAGATGGGAAAAACACCACTTAGGTCCACAGAAAACACACATTATACACAAAAAAACTAAAACACCCACACACTGACACGCAAACACACACACGTTGGCACACAAACGGTGATACAAAAAGCAAGCCATGCTGCATGTGCAGAGGGTTGATCAGGAAACTACTATAGTATTATTCGTATCGCCTCTGAACATTTGGATAAATAAATTAGGTAGTTTTTCATTATGCTGTGTCTCCTTTGCTGATTATCTGGATCCAGTCAAACGCAACTGAACCAAAGGACATGAAACATACACACACAGGATTCAGACTGATATGTGTATGTGTCTTTAAACTCTCAAATATATCTCAACGGAGATATACACAATGGATATATTTAGTATGCTCTATTTTATAGGTTGACCTAATTCTTTGTAAAGCAGCAATTCTTTTTCCCGGATTATAAATTATTTGCATTGCAAAATTGATGACCTCAATTATGTAGTGTATTAAAGAACATATAGGGAAAATATGCTAGGTTAGCTTGGAATTAAATCAGTGGCGTGGAGTTGATTTCACATGTTGTTGTATTGTTTCAGGCCATACCACTCCAGTCCTTAAAAGTCGAAGGGCTTTAGTGCTAGAGGGGGAGAAATGGACTCTGTGTACGGCTGTCTCTGACAGAGTGGTCGAGGTAAACTGAAAACAATAGATGACAGAGATGGACTCAGTATCTCAGTGAAGGGGACAAAGTGAGCACTTCCGTCACACCTGGGTGGGGGACATCTGCCAATGGAACCATAGAGGAGGAAGTAAAAGCTAGAAAATAAAATAAAAGCGTGGGGATTGTCTGTACATCCTTTTTTCTAATGTTATTGTTTCCAGTTGAACTCCACTGTTTGATAGACAGGTTTTGGTTGCATATTCATAATTGTTGGTGTTGTTTATGTATTAGTACTGAGTATTGGGTGAGATAAACCATCAAACTAGCAGGCACCATCCAACGTGGAATAAAGAGTTGAATGGAGAAATCGTATTTTATATAGCACACCACTGCCAACACAAAGCACATAAGTGGGTGGTGGGGATGGATAGAGACACTATGTAATGGGTGATGGTAGCTAGGTAAATTGGGTTTCTTGCAGGGAATCTGAAGTCGAGAGAGAGAGAGAGAGAGAGAGAGAGAGAGAGAGAGAGATGTATGCGTGCATGAGAGCGTGTATGCACACCTGTATGAGTGAGTGTGTGTGTGTGTGTGTGTGTGTGTGCATGTGGGGCAGTGTGTGTGATGGGAGGGGCAGGCAGCAGGGAAGCAGAGCGTGGAACTTTGATGAAGTGGGAAGTCCATCGATGGGACATCAACGGACAGATGGGCAGAAGGGGCGGAGTCATAAGGACGAGTCGGGTTGTGTGAGTGTGGTTGATGGCGACGATGCGCTATCGTAACGGCTTACGTGATCAGGTCCTTCTTGGTCTCCTTGCACTGGGCGTACTTGGGTTTGGGGCTGGGCATGCTGACGTCCGTGGAGTACGACCGCTCCTCCAGCAGGTCGTGGAAGGGGTCCAGGTCGTCCGTCTGCCAGGGAAGGAGGGATAGGAGGGGTGGGGTGGGTGTTGAAGGAGAGAGGGAAGGAAGAAAATGCTATTTTGTTTATGTCACCATGTCCTCATTGCAGGTAGCATGGTCCATGTGATCAAACAAACACACACACACACACACACACACACACACACACACACACACACACGAGCACAGTAGTACAGCATACTCTTCATTGTGGTTTGTCAGTACCACTGTTTGAGTAAGTACTTCATAGTAATAGCATATGGATTCCTTCCCTCATTTTCGAAGGAAGCCTTTCCAACCCATTAGACCCACTCACACCCCCCCCCCCCCCCCCCACACACACACACACGCATGCACGCACGCACACACACACACACACAGATAGTATTTTGTTCATTTGAATTTGATTTTTAGAACGGTAATTGTCTAGGCGAATTTGCTGAAACTGTTGTCGGTCTGAGAGAATTAGAGAGAATAGAATAATTGGAAATAATGGCTTAGCCAAGTGTTCAATCTGCGTGTGCGCGCGTGTCTGTACTCCATTGAGTGTATGGCCTCTTTGTCATCTCTTCACACCGCTACCATTGTGGTGGCTTCTCTTACATGTGTGTGAGGTATCGGTCTTCTTCCTCCAATTGTGACCTCAAACACAATGCTAATCCCTAGACTTCAGGAAGCTGGGTGGTGGTTGTTATGCAAGAGAACGCCACTAGATGGCACTGTGGTGCAGCCCGGCACCGGTACTACTGCGGGGCTGTGCTTTTTGTCTGCAGTGTGAGCAGGCAGGGCACGTCGGGGAGTCTGTTGATGCAAAATTCCCTTTTTTTCTCTCTCTCTCCCTCTCCCTCTCTCTTTCTATTCGCCATGGTATGTACAGTAATGTCCATGAAGAGACAGGTCCAGATACAGCCAAATTGCCCAGCATTCCAGTTGTCCTGGAGTGCAGTTGCTGGGCTCAGTCAGCCAGCAAAGGTGTGCTCGTTTTTTGGCAGCCAAAGCGAGGTGAGAGACAGACAGACAGACATGGGGAGTGGGACAAGAGAAAGGAAGGGAGATGGAGAGAGTGAGAGGAGGATAAGGGAGGGAGGAGGGGATGCATGCATACATATGGATATCCAGAGTGTAAAGTAGGCTAGGGATGCGACGCACTCTATATAGCCTCATGCATACATGCAAACCCACAGAGCTGTGCACGCACACACAAGCTTACACAAAGAAGCATGGGCGCCTCCACACACACGCAGCACACACACACACACACACACACACACACACACACACACACACACACACACACACACACACACACACACACACACACACACACACACACACACACACACACACACACACACACACACACACACACACACACACACACACACACACACACTGAGCCTAATATGTGCCCCGTCTCCTTCCCTTTACACAAACAGATGCATGTGTGCACGCATGCACACTTTGCAGCAGCCCTAGCAGCCATGCATTGATTTCCAGCAGCTCTTTGATGAGAGGAGCTATTCCCATTGCTTCCCAAGGTGGTACTTTGCATAATTAAAAAATTTTTGGGGGGGGATGCGAAATGTAAAAAAACAATGCCAGCATGCGGGGAGTGTGGTACCTCCGTACTGGCAGCTCTGACATCAATTAACATACAGATTCATTAGTCGTCCGCCCTGCAAAACACGGCTCACATGACTTTCTAATGATTCCAGAGATAGTCTAGGAGTCAGACGCCAGTAGTAAGAGACCTGGAACGCGATCCGACAGGGATGCAAATCTTAGCCTATATTCACAAGTCAGGGTGTTGCCTAGGAAGTAGGCTAGAGAAGAGAGAGCTAACAGGGGTAACAGCATTAGCCTGCGATTCTGAGTGTGCGTAGAGCATGAGATGAACGTCTCCCCGACCACAGACAAAAACCACCACAATTTGCTGCTATTACCACAGGCCTCTAGTGTGCACTACTAGTGCAAAAGCCATCATGTCACCAGTTTAAAGACAAAGAGCAATGGTGTCACCAAGCTAAAGTGAAGATTTACAGACCTTGTTACAAAGGGGCTCGGTAAGGCAAAGCATTATAGGAAATGTAGTTGCTTTAATTTAAAAGACCCTTCCAAAATGGACAGCACGTTTGGTTCATGAAAAAAAGAGGTCCATCTTTCTTTTCATTCTTTGCTTTTCATCCATATTACGTTGGCCACCGGCCACAACAGAGTTCTGGCCGCCTGCCTTCTCTCCCCTCCCACCCTCAACGTTCTCCATTTATTTATTTATTAGTCGATAGGATGGTGTTTTTACCTCTTTCTCGTCCTCGTCTATGCGTTTGATCTTGGTGTAGTCTACGGGGAGCTCCCAGCAGTCTGCTGTGTCCCCCATGCTGTAGCAGCGGGAGCCCAGCAGGGCAGCCTGTCTGTGGGGGGACATGGGCTCTAGAGGGGTGAGTACCGCCCCGATGCCACCAACGCCTAGCCGCTTGCTCACACTCAGGTCCAACGTACCGTTCTCATCAATGTCTAGGCCGGGACTCTGGAAGGTGTATATGCAGGTTTTGTTTTTTTGTTTTGTTTTTGGTATGTGTGTGTGTGTGTGTGTGTGTGTGTGGGGGGGGGGGGGGGGGGGGGGGGGGGGGGGGTGCATGATTGGGTGTTAATTGTGTGTTAATTGTGTTTGTGTGTGGGTCGTTGGTAGGGTGGATGAGTGTGTGTGTGTGAGAGGAAGTGCATAGAGATATAGACAGAGATACAGACAGAAATGTGTGGAGGAGAAGGTGCAGTGAATTATTTGTTATGTGGAATTATTGTGTGTGTGTGTGTGTGTGTGTGTGTGTGTGTGGGTGCGTCCGTGCGTGAGTGCGTACGTGTTTGTGTATGTGTGTGGATGAAGGGAAGGGTAAAATAATACACAGAACATAAGGAGGTAGGGATGGAGTGAAAGAGATAAGACAGAGAAAGAGAGACGGAGAGAGAGAGTTTCTGATTAAATAACAGTCACATAGATCGGAACTATCAGCTATACTTGCAAAACTGTACTCGACCACATTCACAACTTCCAAAAGCGCTCTCTAATCCTTGGCGATGTGATCACTTTAGATTCGATGGTGAATTTATTCAAAACAGTCCATTGCTAATTTTGACATCATTATTTTGTCTGTGAATGTATCATATCTTCATGGCTTCATTACAGGAGGAGCCCTATCCCTCCATTTCATCCTTCTCTTATCCCTTCCTTCCACCCATCCATCATTCCTCCCCTCCTACCGTAGTCTGAGGTACTGTGAGGATGATGCATTTATCAATATGTGTACGAAAATGTTTGCATGTTTATTCATGTATCAACAAGTGCACTCTCTGGTTTACCAGATTTTGTGTGGACATGTATGTGTATGGTTGTGTGTGTGTTTGTGTGTGTGTGTGTGTGTCTGTCTTTCTGTCACACATCCAATTTTAACTGTGTTTGTGTGTGCATGCCTGTCTTGTTTTCTGTGCATGAGTCAGATATGTTAGACATCTTTTTTTTAGGGGGGGAGGGGGTTAGGTTAGGGTTAGGGGGGCATTTGGAAACAGTGATGAGAACAGTTGCTGGAAGTGGACCGCCGAAGCTAGACCAACCACAACCCGCACCCCCCACCCCACCCCACCAACACACCCCCACCTTCCCCCCTGAAGAGGTGCTAACTCTGCTGTGTTCTGGAGGAAAACTGGGCCACGCCCGTAAGGTCTGAGGTCACGCAACAACATCCTTTGGTTTCAAAACATTTCTTTCTTATGCCTGTATGTGTGTCTGACTGTGCATGTGGGAGTGTGTGAGTCAGTGACCTTCCGAGGCTGAACAACTGACACATGTAGTGCAAGACTGCCACACCATTCAATCCATTCAGGAGCACATGCATTTTTGGAATGGTGCACATTGGGATGCTGTGTGTGTGTGTGTGTGTGTGTGTGTGTGTATGTGTGTTTTGTGTTTTGTGTTTATCATTTTCTATTTCTCCCTCTCGTTTTTCCCATTCATTTCTCTATTCGTATCATCATCCATTTAATTTCATTTAACTTAGGGTTCAATATTTAGATTAAGGCGTCAAATGCTGTGAAAGTGCTGAAAATGAAAATGTATGATATGAGTAAATATGTGGGTGCAGTCTATATTTGTTGTCTTTAATATAAGGAACAGTACATGATTGTTTTGGTATATTAAGTTATGGCTTCCTTTCTTGTTTATACACACAGACACAAGCACACACACACACACACACACACACACACACACACACACACACACACACACACACACACACACACACACACACACACAAGCACACACACAGAGCCCTAAACAAACTCTATAATACCCTGTAAACTCTATGATCAATATCAAACTCCTACATCAATCTTCCCCATGGCTGAATAATCATGGGAGGGTGCTTGATACAAGCAAGGAGTAAATCCATAGGCGCCGTTACCCATCACGTCTCGACATGACTTGCCCTTGTGATGAAAATAAAAAAAGGAAAATGCTCCATGGACGGACACAACCTTTCTCTCTGGTCAGATGCTACTATAACCTGGCCGCAGCGCACACAACTCACCAGAAGCAACGGAACAGAGGAGAGGAGAGAGTAAGATGCCGCCACCCACGTACTTCATTGCAGAACCACCCATTTTTCATCTGACCCCGCCGCGACCCCTGCCCCTCCGTTGCCATGGCGACTGCGAGAGGACCGGTGCTGGAGTGTGAGAGGTCGGCTGCTAATTCCTCCCGCGGTACTCCCTCCTGCCCACCTTCCTCTGCTCCAAAAATACAACAATCCTTTCTCTCTCTGTCTCTCTCACTAGCTTGCTTTATTCACTTCTTTCTCCATCTCTTCTCACCATTTTGTTCCCTCGCTCCTCCTTCTCTGTGTCTGTCCAGCTTCCCTCCCCACATCCTGCGGACCCACAGCCCGGAGCCTTCATCTGGCACATTCTACTGTCAAACAGTTGAGACACCTTTCTCTCTGTCTCCCCAGCAGCCTGTCGAGTGATTCAGCCTGGCAGACAGACAGACAGACGGGTAGACAGACAGGAGAGCAGAACAACACAGAGGCCGGCAGGTGGACCGGCAGATAGACAGGCACACACACGCACACGCACACAACACACACACAGGTAGACAGACGGGCAGGCAGGCAGGCAGAACAACACAGTGAGACAGCCAGTTATATAGGCAGACAAACAGAGAGCTTCACAGGCAGGATGACGGAGAGAAAGACAGGCAGACTCACAGACACAGAGACAGACAGCCAGTTACATAGGCAGACATACAGACAGCTACACATGCAGGCCGACAGACAGAAAGACAGGCAGGCAGGCAGTTAGGCAGACAGACAGACAGACAGACCCATAGACAGCCATAGAGACAGACAGAATGGGTGGGTAGCTCTCACTCATCCCCTAGGCTCAGAGAGAGAGACAGAGAGAGAGAGAGAGAGAGAGAGAGAGAGAGAGAGAGAGAGAGAGAGAGAGAGAGAGAGAGCAGGATGTGAGGTGTTGAGATGAAAGCAGAAGGGAGAGGCATGAAGGAGACGGAAGAGGAGAGGAAGATAGGAGAGGAGAAGAGAAGCTGTGAAGTCTTCCTCTCCTTGCCCCGAGAGCATCATAGCTCTCTATCCGCCCCCCCCCCCCCCCCCCCCCACGCCACCCCCGAGCTCAGGAAGGACACAGACTGCGGAAGTTCACACACACACACACACACACACACACACACACACACACACACACACACACACCCTATATTCTCTGCTGCCCCTTTCCTCTCCACATCTCTTTCCCACTTCTCCTCTCTCCTGCCACAAATTTACATTCAGAAACCCACTGGCAAATAGCCTCTCACTCTCCCTCACACTTTCTCTCTCCCTCTCCTTCTCCCTCTCTATTTTTGTTCTGTCTCTCTATTCCTTCTCCCCACTCGCTCATGTTTTCTGCCAGTCTATGCTGTCAACATCACTTTTAAGCCTGCATTTAGCCCTTTATGTGTGTGTGTGTGTGTGTCTCTCGCTCTCTCTCTCCCCTCTCTCCCTCTCCCTACCTCTCTCCCTCTCTCTTCCTCTCTCTCTCGCTCCAACTCACACCTATGTACAAACTCTATGTCTCTATCTCTCACTCTCTCTCTCTGGCCCCCAATTTTACTGGCTGGCATGTGAGAGCACATAATGCACACCGTCACCTTATCTCCTTCTAAATGACACACAGGGATCACGCCGTGTCGCACGCAGCGCTGTCCCTGCGCCTATCTGATCCCCCTTCTCGCTAAAACGAATGCCACCCCACCGAGAACCCAGTGTCACAGACACACCTCGCGCTGTAAATGAATGTGTGTGTGTGTGTGTGTGTGTGTGTGTGTGTGCATTCATCTGTGTGTGAGTCCCTTTTGTTGTCAGTCCTCACCACTAGAATCCATTTAATGACTAAATAATAAAGAATAAATCAAAGCATGCTGATAATCTTTGACAGTGAATTGTTTCTTTTAGTTTCGGCCACTGACCGTCTAGGAAGGACTAGAGTTTATCTGCAGGTTATTAACTTCCCTACTGACTTTGATAAAAACTATACAAGCCTATGAATGGAACATTTAAAATATCCCCCACCAGATAGGGATATCCAGATCCCAAAAAATATATATACAATTTTCCCAAAGAAATATAAAAATATACGTACATATTCAACTCACAGTATGAGGATCAGTCAAATATTCATACGAATACTACCTGCATAAATATTTTGGGAGGCATTCCCAGCACAAATGTTAATACATATGCAGCATCGCCCAGCATGGCACGCCATTAAACCACTCCCACTTCCTCCCATGCACCACCACCGCCACACCCCTCCGGCACTCTCTCTCCATCCCTACCTGCGAGCACAGGTCCTGGGGCTTGGCGGGGCCCAGGCCGTGGGGCATCTCCCGGCAGCGCGTGGACAGGTTGAGGATGGCCGTGGCCGCCATGTGTGCTGCCTCCATGTCGTGGGAGTAGTCGAAGCTGCTCTTGCTGCAGGTGCTGCTGGCGCTGCTGCCTCCTCCTCCTCCACCTCCAACACCTCCTACTCCTCCTCCTCCTCCTCCTACACCTCCTCCTACTCCCAGGATACCTCCACCCCCTCCGCAGCTCAGGATGCTGCTGTTGCTGCTGCTGGGGGCGTAGGTGCTGGTGGTGCTGCTGGCCGAGCTGGAGTTCTTGCAGTAACGCTTGGCTGTTATTTGGTGGGGGGAGGGTGGTGCACAGGGTGGGGGTGTAATTGATTAGTACCCAACAGCAGAAGTACAACTAATGAGTCGAATCAGACTCAGGTTTGTGGAGAGAAGAGCTAAAAGCAAAATAAAGGTTTTGCTTTGTGGGCCCAGAATTGTCCTCTACTGATTTTTGTTTTCACAAGGGGTCTTGTTACTGTCCGTGTATGAACTAAGGCAGACAGAGTTTAAATGGAAATACATTAGGGCTGCAAATAACCACTGTATATATTTGGAACAATCACATAGTCTGTAAAATGGCAAATAGTGAATGGCCAAAAACCAATGACAAGTTTACAGAGCCCAAAATGATTAGGGCTTTATTTGACAGTATGAAATATGAAACCATAAAATCCTGCCCAGATTTCACCTTCGCATTGCTGAAGATATAAGCAGCAAGTATTTATTCAAATCTTGACAAATGACTTAAAACTATTAACAAATTATCATAATCTATCCATTAAAACTATATCTCCATCCCTATCCATAATGACGAATAATCATTTCCGAGTCATAAACAAAAACATCACAGTCAGAATCCAGCTTTAAAACCCCGTACCGTCGTATCCCTTTGGCGAGGCGTCCCGGTGACCATGGACCTTGGGCGCGATGGCCCGCTTGCCGTACACATGCTGTCCGCCTCCTCCGCCTCCTCCACCCTCGAAGGCGCTGTAGTCGAAGCTGGTCTTGGAGTACTTCTCCAGCTCCTTGGCCAGGTTGGAGTGGGGTGTGCTGCTGCTGGAGGGAGAGACATGGTTCTGGTCACCATCCTGGGGAGACTCTTAGTCGGTTGGCCTGGAGGATAAACCTCCTGTCCTTGTAAAACATTAATTTGTATGGTTTGTGTACATGGGTTAGTCCCTCGCATTGCTCATATTAGGGAAAGTCATCAGTGATTTTTTTCTTCTCCTTTTTTAATTATTCTTTAAGTAATGTTATGCGTGGTAAGTAAGCCCAAATGGGTTTCTACCGCATTTTTCTTTAAATACAAAACTGCTTGTTATCAACCAATGAAATGAAAGTTAGGAGGGGGGGGGGGGGGGGGGGGGGGGGGGGCTGATGAGGGGTTCCAGGGAAGGGGAAGTGGGTTTTAGGGGGTTGATTGATGAAAGAGGGCTGGTGGATAGGGGGGTAGGGGGCGGGGCTTTTCTTTCCTATGTCGGAGACTGCTACAAATGTAACATGATTGTTGGCATGCGGTTAATAAAAAGATTATAAAGAAGGATGTCTGTGAGGATGTGGGTGGGGGGGGGGGGTAGGGTGGTTTAGAAACCATCCTTGAATGGATCCATTGCCCCTTCAGACAACCCCAATGGACATGTACAATTGGTTCCACTGGTTCAAGAGAAACACAGGCTTCTATTTGCTCCTTGATGATATTGGTTGAACCCAATGAAGCATGTCATACATCTCGTTCTGTGTATCGGCTGGACACAGGAGAACAGAAAACCAAAACATAGAAAACCTTGAATTCTGGTTAAAAAAAACAAAGGAAGACATCAAAACAACACCCTTACATTTTGAAATTACAACAACTTTTATGTCACAACAAATCGGTCCATCCAGTTATGAAATAAAATACAATCTTCCAGTAACAAGAGAAACAAGGCCTTTGTCTGTTGGTCATGTTTTACCACCAATGAAGAAGAAGAAAATGGATTCAGCTTGGAAGCACAGGAACAGAGCAAGAACATGTGTCTTTCAAACATCTGCTTTTCATCATGCAAACAGTTTGTTTGTTGAGATTAGCGGACAGTTGTATATAATAATGCGGTGGTGGAGTGCAGGTGTGAGGTCGGACCCAAGGTACCTTAGGACGCGGTCCGAGGACTGGTTGGACTTGGGGCCTCCGTCGCAGCTCTGATGTTTCTCCTGGGCTTTGGCTAGTTTCTCCGCTGCAGCGATGGGGCACCCCGACAGACTGAAAGCACACCAGAGATGAGATTCAGGACGGGTCAAAAACGAAGGCATGATTCGACTGGTTTAGGGCGTAAACTGTGCTTCTTACTTGTCAGCCTATCTTTTTAAATGTGCCATGTTACAAAATGTCATAACCTTCTCTGGTTGAAAAAGTCTCTCTGGTTCAAATGTGAAAACCATTGTTTTTCAAAAGACACTCGACCCACAGCACCACACTGGAAACAGCTGATTTGGCTGTGTGGTATACTGATATATAGATGCAAATAAATTGATCTCACCATCATAAACATGTGCATTTACATTGACAACATGAATGTAAAACATTCACTTACATGACTTTCTTACTTCACATTAACCCATACATGCACACACATACAATTATTAAACAAATACAATCCACATACATACATTGTAAGAATGAGATGTGCAAAAGTGTAGGCAATACTATTGTGAATGAGAATTCCGGAAACTCCATGTCAAAAATATGTCAAAAGATACTGCTAAAATATAGTCCCTTGCTCTGTCCAACTTTGTGTGCTGGGTCATAGTAAAAAAAACAAAAAAAAAACATTTTGGACAATAGCCCGAAGCCAATGCACAGCATGTTCCTAAATAACTGCCAGCAATATCTTAATGTGCATAAATGTGCTGTGTAAGGGCTAAACATACAAAAATACATTATATATATATATATATAAACTCTGTCGGTTTCTCTGACAGTTTATATAATCGACTGTGGCCGAAAGGCCCTAATCTACGATTTGCATGCCGTATAGCAGCCTCTATATTATTATTTTTTCCCGATCCCTGCAGGCGCACGCTTGGCGTCGTGTAGCACGTGGCGTTGAAGGCATTCTGGTCCTCACAGGTCGCTGCGCTGCTGTCAGCGCGGCTGAGTGGCACAGAGGTGCTAATGGTTGCCGCTATGCCCCTGACTCCCGGAGCATCTGCTGCGGGTGACACTCCTCCTTCACAGTCACCTCGCCCCTGTCTGACAGCAGCGCTGGTAGCAGCAGCTAGCGCCACGCTGCTATTTTGGTCGTTCGTCTACTACCACCCCCCCCCCCCCCCCCCCCCCCCCCCCCCCATTTTCCTCCCCCTCTCCCTCCCATATCTCCCTCCCCCTTCCAACGTGCACCTGATGGATACCGTGTTTTTTTCCCCCCTACTTCATACCACGAACTGATATGATACATAGGCGATTCAGTGGCGGTGGTGAGGCACGGTAGGGCATGTTCGTTTTAATAGGGGACCTCGGTAAAGTAGATAAAACATGTGTAGTGAAGTCAATGATTGTGCGTTTTGTCTCGCTAATTATCTCTGATTGTTGAAATATTTGCTTTCATCCAAACCAAACCAACAATCACCATTAAAACAACACACGAGAAACATGCAACAAATGAAACAAATAAGACACAATCAGGCGCCTTTATTTGACAATCTGAATAATAATCAAAGCATTTTGGTCCTCCATAAAAACACCAAAAAAACAAAAAAATAAAGAAAAACGAACGCAAGAGACAAAAAAATAACAACAACTGGTGCAGTCGACGGCAGCGTTTCCTCCCAGACGGGGCGGGGGCTGCACTCACCTTCGGTGGGAGTTTCTGTTGCTATTGACATGTCCGCGTCCCGTGCATCCGGGCGTGGGACACTTTAGCACATTCTCATACATAGCCAGAACTTGTGGCGCAGGCAGGAAACAAGGGAGTGAGAGACAGGGAAGGTTAGCAAGCCCCCCCCCACACAACCACACGTGAGCTCTATTAGTATGTGAAGCAGTTTGGCATTATAAACATCATTAGGAAATGAGCCAGTGTAAACCCAAATGACCTTTTCTTCATTTTAATGAACACCAGTCTGAAAGGGCGAGCGAGGTTTCCCCTTCCACCGCATTGCTCCCACTTAACCAGCCCTTTCAAATTAGTATTCATGGGAACGCGGACGGTCATGAATAAAATAAAGTCATTTAAGTCCAATAGGACAAAACCCAGCAAGAGACAGGAAGACGGCGCACGTTTTTCCTCCCAAACACGCAGAGAACAGAGAAGCGAGCGGCAAGCGATCATGCAAAACCCAAGCTTCCCCCTAATCAATAGTGGTGGTGATGGTGGTTGTGGTTGTAGGAGCCTTCTCCCTGATAGAGAAGGCTCTGTTATCATTTGGACGTTGTTAGGAACGGGGAACCCAGCCTTCAATAGCATTTACCATTAAAACAGTCCATAACTGTCTGCAGTCCCCCCGGCAACTGGCCAATTAGATTAATGATCTACGGACGTCCGAGAGGACCTGTCGAAGCAGCGCGGGCGGGGGTGGGGGGGAGGTGGCGGGAGGGTTGTTTGGGTGTCGCCGGTGCGCGATGGGGTTCAGAGCCCCCTGGGTGTCAGCTCCATCATTATCACCCCCTTAAACTTTAACCCCCCACCCCCCCCCCCCCATCCCCCCGTCCCTCCTCGTCACCCTCCCTTCGTGACATGCTAATTAGTGTTGGGTGCAGGTAATTGGACAAGGCGCGTCACCTCCAACATGCTGGGAAGCCGCTGCATTATGTATATCCCTTTCCTTTTTTCTTCTTTTTTTTTTCCTCCACACACACACACACACACACACATACGCCCGCTTCCACCACAGCGACAGCTGGAGCGGCCCTGAAGCCACCTGATTGGGTGAGGGAGGCTGAGGGGGTGGAGCCTAGCTGCTTCCCGCCAAGTACATACATATATTTAGATATGTTGGCTGGCGCTACGGGGCCCACGAAAAGCAAAAGACGAAAGCACTGCAGGTGGAAAGGAAGTGGCGACTGCAGAGTGCGACAGTGTATAACATCCCCCCCACCCCACGCAGGAAGGTAAACCGCTTTTAGAGGCAGAAAACAAAGCTCCCGGCGAGGCCTGATCCAATATTTGATTTCCAGGCGAGGAAAGGGGGTGAAGCGAGCAACGCAGAAGGGAATTAATGAATTAATGAGACATAATTTAATCGCCATTCTTCACATTTCCCAGGGAACGAAGCGCTCTTGCCGCACTGTGTGATTTTCCAAATGAAATGAAGCCGTTGCATTAATAATACATTGTCCACTCAGCTCGGCAAACGTGTTAATAGGCGGCTAAGTTTTTTTTTTCTATTTCTTCTTGGTCTTTTTTTTTCACCCCACTGCTGAATCTGCCCCCAGGCGCTCGGATGTGAGACACACACACACACACACACACACACACACACACACACACACACACACACACACACACACACACACACACACACACACACACACACACACACACACACAGACACACCACCTCATCCTCACCATAACATTGCGAGGAGGAAGGCTGCGTGTGTCTGCGCGCCGGTATTGACCACATATTGACAGCACACATCTGGTGGCTGTCTGCTACTTGGTTGATACTGCATTTCTAAGCAGGGCTCTGTCGATATCTGTAGCTTCACCTGAAGCAGGTCACCTTCCAGCTGCACGCACGTCTGCTTTGCGTGCCTGTGTGTCAACGTGTGTGTCTGTGTCATCCACTCGGATGAAAATAAAACTGCAATGCGGAGTAAAATAAACAAAATATCGGTGTGCCATTCTCCTGTCCTAAAGTAATTTTAAAGTTCAGATGGCCGGACCACAAAAGAGAGCGAGAATCTAACTTTTTTTTTTTGTGTGTGGTGCAAAATGTACGGTACACTGGGAGGATGGTGTCACTTTCCCAAAATGTGTCTCCATGGCCAGAAGACAAAGAAGGGTAGGAGGATCACGGACAGCACATCCCTGGATCTCCAGTGACAGTTCATTTAATCCTACCCCAAAAATACTCTTGGGGGCTTGCCCTCGCGCAAGGTTAAAGCTTAGGGAAACCTGATGAATTTACACTAGAAACACTAGCATTTGTAATGCCCCCATCATTGCATTAAAGTTTAATTATTTACTGAAGTGGACGTGAAATGGAATTTAAACAGCCGTCATCATTGCTCCAAATCATTGGTGAAGCCAGCTATATGTGCCATATTGCTGCTTGCTGATGTTTTCACATCGCAGTCGTAATGACCTGAACAATAATGGCAGCAGCAACACTCAGCCACCATTTTGTCAAGTAAAGTTTGTTAACAAACAGTGTGCCAATCACAGAATATGGAATACATTTTTTAGAAGAATACATTCCATATTTGGATCTCTATGGATATTTCTGGATAAATACCAATGTTCAAACAGCTGCTAGGCAGTAGAGTTTAAATAGGTATTCATTCGATGCCCTGTATTTTGCAGCTTGTAACAACATGATCCAAGGCAACTGTTAGCTTCCAGCTCAGTTAATCTATGGCTCCGAGATAATACATGACCCCATGCCGGTTTATTAAGAAAAATATAATTCCGAAAAAAAGGTTAAGCATAAAATGCTTTTTCTGTATCATCATTTGCATGTTTGACTTGAGCAGACCAAATGTTCAAAACGCTAAGAGCAATTGGAAAACAAAATTGGAAAACAAAAAAAAACTTGGCTCCCATTGGCAAAAATATTCTGCTTTGAACATAGGGACCACAGTAGAGCATGCAGCCAAAACATCCACCACTACCACAATCAAAAGCAACAGCAGTGGGCAGGATTATCAATCACTGTCACTCAATCGGATGAAAGAGTGAGGGGTGTGTGTGCATTCAAGAAATCATTGATTTAGGGCGCTTGACAATCCCACACCTCGATGACACTCCATGTTGGACATAACAGTCTATATTTAGATCACGCTATATGTGTACTTGAATAATATCTGGGGGTAGATAGGGCTTGCACACAGAATGCATCATGGGAGTTTTTGTCATCCGCCATATTGAGAGGACTCAAGAGAGTTGTAGTACTGTAAAATCCTAAATCAACGTAAATATCCTGTAACCTTGGCTAATGAAAGCGTTGTTTTGCCGCGTCTCGCATGAGAAATGCTGTGGCAGTTTCAAACAAAACAATGTCTCCCCATAATGACCAAAAATTTCACAATTAATTACAAAACAATGACCAAAAAAACAATACTACCAACACAATAACTAACATTCCAATGCTCCTATGCTTCCAAAATGGAGGTGGTCATTGAGATGTGACATCGCCATGTACAAACCCTATTCAGTTTAAACAGCAAAACTATAAAAACATACTCATCCCCCCCACTGACACACACCATGCAAAGGTTATCCACAACATGTCACACACTTACGACATATACACACGCACACACACGTTAAGCTAATCGGGACATTGTCTTGTAAGACAACAATGTCCAACAAAAAAAACACTCCAAGAGCCTTACTTTCTGGCGGGACCCTGTCTTTGTGGGGGCACCCGGACAGACTCCGGTGGTGGGGGTACAGGCCTGTCACGTGACCCGTGCCATCGCATCCCGGCGTTGGACATCGACTCTCCTTCTTGTCTGCTCGGGATGAATCTGTGTTGGGTGTGCACGTGTGCACGTGTGAGATGGGGCAGGGGGGAGGGACGTCAGGCATACCATGATAACCAGCAGTAAAAAAACATCACTACAGCTACAACACACAGCGATTGGGTTTAGATGCTATGGAAATGGCTTTAAAGTTTAAAGTGGTATATGGCGGTAATAACTTTAGTAACAGAGACGTTTTTTACCCTAGCATAAAAAGCACACATTGTTGTTTTGTTTTGTTCATTCAGAGTCGGGATTTGAACAAGTTGTTGGAAAGCTTAGCCTTGTTTCATGCGAGGGTCATCTTTTAGGTCAGTGCAAAAAAGCATCACTAATTCAGAATCAGAATTCAGAATCATCAACAGCTGCATTATTAATGCAGTTCTGCATTATTAATGCATAAATATGTTGTGTTTTCACAGAAAATCTTTCTGTGTGATTATAAGCTCTTATAAGTAACCCGGATGACACTACAGAATATTTTCTACCTCTTACATTTGTTTGTCATATGCCATTTGACCACACACACACACACACATGCACACACACACACACACACACACACACACACACACACACACACACACACACACACACACACACACACACACACACACACACACACACACACCGGATAAGATTGCCTTCCCCTTCCCAAAACTCCTTTTCGGTTCCTCTGTCTCTTGAAATCCCTGCTCAGATAGGGTTACCACTGAAAGCAGTGATGCCCAACCAGTGCCAATTGGCATTGGTTTTCCATTGAAACCATTAGCCCTCAAATTACCTTTTTCTGGGCATCAAGGTCAAGCATGTTTCTTGTACCAATCATAGACTGTATAATTAACAGTCAATGCCTATTTCTGACATTTTCTACACCAAAATTGCAACAAGAATATAAATTAATACAGCATCCTATAATATCCGCTATACTACCACCTCTATGAGCTGTGAATCTAATGGTACCAGTTTGAGCTCTTTAGCCAGTGACCTCGACTCTCTACCAGAAAATGACGTCAAGAATCCAGGACTAATTTCTTCCAGACCCTAAAGAAAGACAGCCCACTAATTAAAGTTTTACCGGCTCCTGTATCCTACCACTTCCACCACGAGCTCTTAATGCTGCTCCTCCACACACACACACACACACACACACACACACACACACACACACACACACACACCGCACAACAAATCCGCCCAGGGCCCCAGGAGGAAGATGAGCACAGGGTAACGGAGGACGATCGCGGACCAGGAGGGAGGGAGGGAACGGAGGGAGAGAGCGAGGGGAGGGAGGAAGGGAGCGAGGGAAGGGAGGGAGCAAGCGAGGGGAGTGAGGGGAGCGAGGGGAGGGAAGGTGGGAGCGAGGGAATCGAGGGAGGGAGCGAGGGGAACGAAGGTGGGAGGGTGGGCGAGAGGGTTGAGGCAAGGTCAACGATGAGAGATGTCTGGGAGCACACCTACGCTCACATCTACATGTGCGTCACCCTGTAAAATCCGATGTCTGGACCATTAGAACATCATCCATCAGTGAAAAATCGGGGGAAAAAAATACCTAGCACCTCATTATCCTCCATGGCTTTCATTTGTCTATGTCACGCCAGGCTCCATGGTTTGGTGCAGTATGGCCGAGTCATGTCTGGCTCCTTTGTCTGGCAACCGACACCACCAAACGTGCGGAAAAGTTGCAATGAACAGTAGCTTGGTAACGGAACAAGAGCTTATGTAAAAACAAAAAACGACATGCACGATACCCTGCAGCTGCCACTAACGCGGAGGTTGCGTATTTGTGCCGTGCCCCACGATGTGCCACTGCCAGAGCATGAATGGATGTGTGTATGAATACGCACACATTTGGCTGCACCCAAGGCTTGCCTCGATCCCGGCAGCCAGAAGGCTCTGGAGGCTGCCCCATGGAAGGCACATTAGAAAGCAGAGGATATTGATCGCGGCTGGGGGGACGGATTGCGCTTTGCATAGCAAATACCCCCTCCATTAACATACCATCTCTGGATAATTAATGTGCAGTCAGTGGGTCTGCCGTTTGTTATCGGTCATTCTAATACTGCTCAATGTTCCTCCCGCCCTGCCCATTCCGGTCCTCCTGTGGAGCCTCTCGACCAATGGCCCGCACCGCCAGCGATAAATCACACACAGGATCCCTGGTCAAAAAGCGTCTGCCACTATCTCGTCCCGAGGACAGATGTTATCTGTGACGCGACGGCCTCGCGTCCACCCATTATTCGAACATTAGCCTGGACAGGGGAGGGGGAGCCTTGAAGTGGTGTGGCATTTAGGTTGCAATATGTTCACCTGCCGTGAGTCGGCTGGCATTTAAGGGCGAGGTGTGACGCAGCTCTGGGTGAGCGGGAGCATATTCGCCGCTCCTATCTGATCTCTGTCTTGGGGCAGCCGAGGCGTTCCTCCCAGTTGTGACACGTCGGGAAGGGATAATCACCCAGGTGTTTAGCAAGGACGGCTATAAACAGATGGGCTGTAAATGCCAAGTCAGTGGACTCCGAGCCGTACCTTTGTGCCCGGGCGGGCCGCTGTGAGAAACAGGGACAGAAAGCGGGTGTGCGGTGCACCCGTGCTGTACTGTACCACTCCCGGGACCTGTCGAGCAAAGCTACTGTCCTTTGTAGACTATGTTTACACGGAGATGTTGTGTACAGCACATGGGCGTTTGTTTTGAGGGAAGTATCATTAGCCACAAGGAGGATCCACGTAGACAATAATAAGCATATTTGAAAAGGCTTCCCTGTTTTCCGCACAGAATGGTTCCATTCCGAAGGCAGCCAGACAGTTTTTTTCCCCTTTTTTCCCATAGCTATTTTTCCGAAGTGCTTTTTTCCGGGTTTAAAAATAGGCAGCTTTACCCCGAGCTGCATCATAGGGATGAGATTTGCGGTCCTAACAGGCCGTGCAGATTGCCATTACTTATGCCTGACAAGTCTACCCTGTGATGTTTCCATGCTGGCCTATTTTAACAACATAAGCTGATGCTGCCTCTCCTGCTGCTACCAAGATGTGGATTTCCAAATTGGCAAAAAAGCTTGTCCCGGGGTTATAGTGGGGTTTCCAGAACGTTCACGTGCACCGTCTACTCGCAGGAAATGGAGATACTGAGCCAAAGAGGAAAAAAAATTACATTCAAATTTATTTTCAAAATACAGTAAATATATTCTACCTGTGTGAGCTCGCACCTCCCCCGAAATACAATTTAATATCACCTAAATTGAACTGGACACGATTGTAATAAGCTTGGGGAGCCTGTGTAGTCATGGAGACGAAAATGCCACTCACCCTTGTGGTAGAAGGGCTTCTTCATGCCGTCCGGTAGCCGGGCCTTGCGCTCGACGCCGTAGCCGTGCCGCGGGCCGTGCTCCTCGTGGTTGTACCGCACGCCGTCCCTCCTGGCCCCCTCCGCCGACATCTTGTCCCGCATGGCTTTGGCGCGCTCCGACTCCAGTGCGATGGCCTTCTCCAACAGCGACAGGTTGCCCTTGGTCATGTCGAACACCTCCTCCGACCGGTCCGACGTCACCGACGTGGTGTCCTCGTCAAAGTCCCTGTGGTTTCCGTGGTAGCGGTCGTCCTGCGCGCAGCTGGCGAAACCCTTGGAGCGCGGGCTCAGCTGCTCCTCCAGCTTCATCAGGTTGACCATGTCCGAGTAGTTCCTGTCCAGCGTCCGGCGTTCCTCGTGGCTCTGCTGGAAGTCCTCGTAGCCCGGGTGGTGCTGGGGCGGATGGTGGCCGTCGCCGCCGGCGTAGTGATTCAGCTGGGCGTGGCCCGTGACCCGGTCGGCGCTCTTGGTTTCGCTGAGCTTCCGGGCCAGGTCGAAGCACTGGTTCCGGAGGCACTCCAGACTGCTGAGGCACACCTCCTCGTCGCTGTCTTCGCCGCCCTGCCCGTTGCCGGCGGTCTTCCCCTGTCCGCCGTTGTGTCCCACACCTCGCGCGTACTCGTTGTTCATCTCCCCGTTCTCCGCAAACCCGTCCACGTAGTCCTGTCCATCCAGGTTGTCTGACAGCATGGCACCATGGCCCTGCGCCAACAGCTTCAGCGAGTCCACCGTCTCCCTCACCACGTCGCTGTCTACATCCAAGCTAAGATCTCCCTTCTGTGGCTCCTCTCCCTCTTCTTCCTCCTCCTCGTCCTCCTCCTCCTCTTCCTCCTCCTCCTCTCCGTCGTCGTCCTCCTCCTCCTCCTCCTCTTCGTCATCTTCGTCCTCCTCCTCCTCGGCGCTGTTGGAGGAGTTGCTGTTCATCTCCGACTCGGTCATGGCGCGGTATGCGGCGTCCTCGGCGATCTTGCCCAGGTTCAGCAGCGACTTGGCCACCAGCTCGTCATAGTTCTCGTACTCCTCGTTGTTGTTGTCGTCCTTCTCTGGCATGGGGCCCTGTCGGGGGTTTCCGCTGTCAGCGCCGTCTCTGTGGTTGCCACGGGCGACGTTGCCTTCGCTTCCCTCAGCACCGCTCGAGCCACTGCTGCTGCTGTGGCTGCTGCTGCCGCCGCCGCCTCCACCGCCGCACATCAGATCGTCCCCTGTTGGGAGAAACAGAAAGAGAACAAATGTCTCGTAATTGAATTTGGGTTATTCTATTTTGCCCGTAAATCAGATTTCTGGGCTTGGTCTGGTTAAATTGGATAAGGAACCCTTCGCTTCCCCCTAATAATTCACTTTGCGAGTTTTAACAGGAGTTTGTGCACTGAATCGAGAATCAGCGAAAGGGAGTCACATCTAGTGCTTTGGACATGTTCCAGAGAGAGATGAGGACGAGGAGAAATGATGATACATCAAACTAAAGGCATAATCCGAGGTAACCTGTTTTACCATAAACTGTGGAATATTATGAATAAGGAAATCAAGGTTATTATTCAAATGATTATTATTGTCACAATAATTAGGGGGTTAGAGTGACTGTAGGAATATCAAATTGTATAATCACTCAATCAAGTTCCAAAGGGTGTTACTAACAGATGTTACTATTTCAGCCCCAACCACTTTGTTTTGTGTACACACACAAAAATACCCCATAGAGTGCCTCTTCAAATTGGAGGAAGAATCTCCAGTCCTCTTTCTGGATGGACTTTAAAACACAAAGTTAATCTGCGACAAGATGAACCCCCTGTCACATTCATTGTGTTCGAGCCGAGATCCCTTTTCTTTCAATTGAGAGGATCTTAAAAGTTCCTTTCAATGCCTAATTGATTCTGACACGCTGCAAAAGGTTGCCAAACCTCTTCTGTCTGTAATTTCAAGCACTCACTCTTTTGGAATACATGCAATCTCAAGTGCACATCGCTCATTGTCGCCACACATGACACTTGCATTCCAGCAGTGGGAAGACCACAAAAAGACACATTCTCAAATATTTTTGGAGAGCACAAGCGATTAAAATCTATTAAAATCTCACACACCAGAGATAATTATCAGTAATTAATACTTTCCAAGCTCCACACTACCCTGCCAGTGATTGTAATGCTCACACGAACACAGACTAACAAAAATTTGAAAGCTAGTATGTGTGTGTGTACATAAGCAGTCTGTACATTAACAGCCCACCCGATGGAAGATATTTACCATTCCACATAGACGCGTCAAATTTTGTATACACTCACACTGTACTGTGCACTGTAATCATAAACATCACCACTAACAGACACAACACCCACACGCACACACACACATGCACACGCACACACACACACACACACACACACACTCACAGACACACACACACACACAGAAACACAAGTGAATACAACCTAATGAGGGCAACACAAACTTCGAGCTTGAGGTGAGCGCTTTGGACCGGAAAAGGCTGAACAGTCACGATTGACCGGCCACATGTTTCAGCAGAAGACGGAGGAGGAGGAGGTGGTGGTGGTGGTGGACGAGGGATGAAGCCCTCTTACAGTTCCCTCCTGCACCAGGGGCTTTAATTTTGGATGGTATGAAACATGGCACAGGAAAGCAATTTAGAGAGCAATCAGTGTACACAAAGGGGATATGGAAGCGAAACAGATTGAGGCAGAACACAGCCATGGCCTGAATTGGCTTTGGATTAGCTCTAGAGCAATGTGCAAGCCACATGCTGCTCACCACACCACCTCCATTATATGCACACGATTGGAATCAAGCAGCCCCTCTCCCCTGCAGCCTCACCCCTGTCTTTGGACAGATGAGTAACACAGCAACAAAGCATGTATATAAAAATTATTATAGCACGAGCTTCTACAATGTTTTTAAAATAAACTCAGTAAAATCCATATCGAAAGGGCAGATACGCTTAAATGATAACAACCTACACAGCCCCTTAGGAAATCGTTCTTCTTTATGAAACTAACCAGCAGGAAAAACACCAAAAAACGAACAGCACCGGAGACCAGAGTTGACCCGTCAGCTAGCACCTCTGATGCTGCTAGGCTTCAGTCGCCATGACGGCGTTGACAACAACTCGGAGGGCGGCAACAGTCACACTGCTCAGCCTTGATGCTGAGGCCCCGTCTCCTGCCAACCTGCGGCTCTAATGAACGGCGGTGCGGCGGAGATGTTTTCACACGTCCAGACAAAGGAAGCTGGCGGAGAAAACACAGCATCAACACTTTGCGGTTGGGGGGACCGGGGGACGGGGGGATGGTGGTGGTGTTGGTGGGGGGAGCGCCCAAACCAGGGTTAACACACTGCTCTCTCTCCCAGATTCACCCTTAATTGGACCTGAAGGCACTGTCGGGTCCAATCGAGGATGCGGGGGTGCAACATACAGGATCTGTCGGCGAGCGATCTGCCAAATCGTTTGTAGCGTCCACATCAGGGTGTGTTGGTTGGTGTTGGGGGGGATAACACCAGGGGCAGGGATGTGTTTCAGATCCCACGTGCACAAATAACAAATAAACGTGCTTGTGTCAACCTGTGTCCAGCATGGTGCATCGATACGAAAAAGGTCCTAATCGGTAAAAGAAAAATGGCTGCTAATGATTTCTTCCTCTTCTTACATTCACGTGCAGAAGTAGAACAAGGTAGAATAGCGGCGACAAGCAGGTATTTTAGCATAATTCATTGCCTTTTATGACTTTTACTAGGGTCTATTGATTATTTTGCCTTGTGATATGTGATATGTGATATCTGTGACTGGCAGAGATCTATACTGCATGTGATGTAGTGACATGACATGTTCTGCCAGATGGAGAAGAAAGAAAGAAGAGTCCAGTTTGAGTAATTCAGTGATGTTGCTGTATAACAGCTACATCATGCTGTCTTATTATTTTGTATAACATATTATACGTATGATATATAGTAGAATATTTGTATATATATTATAAGTGCCAAAGTGCCTCTCAAAACAAAAGGCTGGTTAAGATTCAGTGCAGTTCCACTGTAAGAGTGTGGCATGAGAATAGTTTAAAGAGAAGGTAAATGTGCAAATGTAACTACAACTGTTACCTAAATAGTTAACTAATTCATTAATAAAACAAATGGACTGCACATGAAACAAACGACATCAAAGCATTGAACTGTAGGAATAAAACATTTCATGCCATAAGCTATTCAGTGAGGGCTTTTCATATACTTTGTCTGATCCAAAAGCAAACAAAGGCTCTGTTGGCTATCAATTTTTGAAGATACACCTTTCTAAGCCCTATGAAAATAAGGAACACTTACTGGAGCAAGGAACATTGATCAACAATGATGAAATCCCATGGTTGAAAACAAAAGATAACACATGAAATGTTGTTAACTCATAGTGGATTATAATTGTTTTTCAAACCTATTTTAATCCAATCTTTAAGAGCCCTTTGAGGCTGTCATAATGATAAAGGGCAACATTTTAAAAATGTAAAGCTTGTTTGGAAGACTATATAGTGTGACGTGGGATGTTTGCTTTGAACACTACGTATCTTCAGTGGTGGAGTGACTCAGTGTTTCCCACTGCTCCCTCACAGTAAGAAGGTATTGGGTTCAAACCCCAAACTCAGCTTTCCTCCATCTCTAAAGCCATGCAGGTGGGAGTATTAGGGAGCTGATAAAACAGAGCATCTGTTGCTCTGCCAGCCTACCCCAGGCAAATAAAGGTGACAAGATACCAAAAAATATCCTCCCTTTTTTAAGGACTGAATATTATATTTTACACCCAGGAAAATGGTAATTAGCATACAATTGAAGGAGAAGCCACCATCACCTTGTCGATGACTCCTCTGCTCTTCTTCCTCCTCGTCCTCATCCTCATACTCCACTTCTTCCTCCTCCTCCTCCTCCTCCTCTTCTTCCTCCTCCTCCTCCTCCTCCACCCTCTCATCTGCCTCCTCCTCCTCTTCTCCTTGCTCCACCTCTACGTCTTCCTCTTCCTCCTCCTCCTCTGCGTCACCCCCCCTCTCCACCTCCCCGCTCTCCATTTGGTCATCGTTGTAGTCCGTGTACCCTTCCTCCTCCTCCTCCTCTTCCCCCTCCTCCTCCATTTCTGCCTCCCCCTCTTCTTCTTCCATCACAGCTGGTCCTCCTCCTTCCTCTCCTCCTCCTCCTTCTTCTTCTTCCCGTTCCTCCTCCTCCTCCTCCTCCTCCTCCTCCTCCTCCTCCTCCTCCTCTCCTCCCTCTCCCTCCTGGCCATCCATCTCCTCTGTGCCGTCTGTCTCATAGCACTCCTCCATGGTGGAGTTGTCCATGGCGTCTAGGTAGGTGATGCTCTTGGGTGAGGGCTCCGGCGACGGTCTGTCCGGCCCTTTTCTCTTCTTAGCCACGGGACAGCCGTAGACACTGCAGGGGAGAGATAATAGAGAGGGCAGCCTGTTAGCCAGTGAGCTCCAACAGGCCATAACAGCCTTTGTTTAAACGAAGGCTAATGTTTATTTGAACTCTGTGTGTGTTGATGCACTAGGTCGGTCCTGGCCAGAACACATTTCTTTATTTAATTCTTTGTAAACATTATGGAGGAGAAAAAGAAGACAGTAAGTAAACAGTAAAAAATAACTATTTCTTTAGCATTTATTCCCCCCCACATGCATAATAATTCTAACTGAGCTATTACAATGACACAACACTCATTTAAAGAAGCATGTATATCTTTTAACCATACAATGGGATACAATCATTCATTCGTCATTTGTTCAGTCGTTTATCGACCAACCGCTTGTCCTTTAGGCAAGAGAAACAAAAGATTGTGTTTAATCTACAGTTATTTTGCTCTGCAATTTTGCTCTACCCCCCCCCCCCCCCCCCCTCTGCTCTGACATAAATCGACTGCTGAGGAGAAAAACTAAACCAACAACATTCTTCTGGAACAAACTTTCAAGGGGGCCCAATACAACCTGTGCTCTGATTAATTCAATCTGGCCAAGGCACCTCAGATTGTAATGTATTCTTTGGCTCCCCTGGCAGCAGGGGAACAACTCCTAATCTGATAATCTGATAATCTAGCTATTGATCACAGAGGCTTAATCCATTTCACTCCTCAAACCTCTGGGAGCCTGCATCTGCTGCCTGACCAATCGAATTTGAGCTATGTGTATGTGGGTTTCAAGTTTGTATTATATGTATTTTGAGTGTGTGTTTGTGCATGTATTAGTGTGTCTGCATAAGTGTTGCAGACTGTAAATCGAATTAAGTGTTTGTTGTGTGGGTGCGTGTGTGGGTGAATGCATGTGGGTGTTAACGGTAATGTGGACGGGTGCTGTTATGTGTGCACGAACATGTGCGCAGACATATGTGTATACACGCATATCAACACAGCTAAGAACTTTGATAAATTCTGCAGCGTACCGAACCATCAAACCCCCACTTCCTCCACAAACACACTCACACACACAGTCTCTGACCCTGTGGTCTACGCTAGTGTGCATGGGAGAGTATTCGCGGGGCATGTTCACTCAGCTGGGAAAAATCCCTGATCTCTATTCTTACAACCTCAGGATAGACCCCCCCCCCACCCCACCCCGCCCCCCCTCCCCCTTCCACACTGCTTAAAACATATCTTGTGAGTGAATGAATCAGTGAATGGTCCAAGCGACTGAATGGCGTCTGCTGTGAATGAAAACGAAAAAAATAAAATAAACGTAGACATTGTGAATTTGTATTTTGTAGAGATGTTTTTCTTTGGGGGGGGGGGGTCATAAAAACACTCTGCTGTGTGGCTCTGTGTGCTAATATTCGGAAGACGCTAACGCTGTAGCACAAAAGGGAAGCCAGTCCGTGTCCTCTCTGTATGTTTTTTTGTCAGTAAGTAGAACGTGTCATTCTGTCCCTGAATTCTTTGGCGCCCACGTGCTCCACACACATGCATGCTGGCGCTCTCTCTCCCTCACTCTCTCTCTATCGCCCTCTCTCTCTCCCTCTCTCTCTCTCTCTCTCTAGCGCCCTCTCTCTCTGTTGGTCTTGTCTCCATTCTCCCTCCCGTCTCCCTCCCCTCTAGCTCTCCCTCTCTCTAACTCTCTCCCAGATCACTCTTTCCCCCTCCCTCTTTTTCTCCGTTGGTCTCACCTCCCCTCCCTCTCTCGCTCAATCTCCTCACTTTCCAGCATCTATCAGTCAGTCAGTCTGACTCCAGGCAACTGGCAGGCTCAATACCACCTCTCTCCTCCCCCACTGCCAAGGGAACCCATCATGGTATGACCCCCTGCGCCCTCACCCCTCCCCCTCCCCCACCTCCCTCACCCACCCCCAGCCAGCCCCTTCAAACTGGACCTTGGGGCCTCATTTCATTAATCTGAGTCTGCGTGGAAACTCATTCCCTGCCTGACAGCCAGAAGCCCCCTTCAACCCCATGTCGTCTCCCCCCCCCCCCCCCCCCCCCCCCCCCCAGCGTGGGTCCGGGACACAGCTAGCAGGAGTGTGCATGTGCATGTGCCTGTGTGCGTGTGTGTGTGTGTGTGTGCAGCGATGCTGCTGCTGTGATCAATAGTGCTTGTGACCAAACATCTCAAAAGCACATTAAAATGCCACTCATCCTGGCCCCGTTCTGGGGTCCTCTCCAAATAAATCAAGAGCCGGTCCCAGCAGGTTAGCGGGCTGCCAAGGCAGGCGGGCAGCAGAGGATAGGATAGGTGAGTGTATGTTTGTGTGTGTGGGGAGGGGTGAGGAGGGGTGGGGGGTGGTACAGGTAGAATGCAGATAGAACTCCAGTGCAAAGGTTTTGTTTAAATCATGGTGATTCTTGCTACATTCTGTGCAAATTATAATCAGATATGATGAGACGTTTAATTAATCAATCCATCCACCCATCCATCCATCCATGCCTATTTTCTTAATGTAATATGTAGATTTTGTATTTAGAAATGAAAAACTGTTGTTTTTTTTAGCAGTTTGCAATACGGGAGATATTTCCCAGCACGTCCCTCTTCCATCCTCATCCATCTGTTCTTTGCTAGCTCAGCTTATCAGGGCCAGTGTTCAGTAAGACTTTGCACAGCACCCAGAAGACGATAGAGCCATTGCAGCAATAGAGGGTGGTTTCCATGTGGCAATTCATTTGAACTCTCAAAAATATAATAACGCTAAAACAATGTCACTGAGACTCTAATGGCTTGGCGCGACCACCTAATGGCCAGCTAATAATACACGCTGTTGTTGTCATATTTTATGCGCAGCGCACCTTTAAATGGGATCAAGTGCACTTAATACTTTTATATCAAAACTATGCAAACAAATAGGCCATTTGAATACTGCACCGGGAGGCAGAGAGAGAGAGAAAGAGAGAGAGAGAGGGAAAACAACAGATGCTTTAACACCAAAATGCGGCAGAAGTGCCTACCTACAGTTGCTCCATAACCCTCCATGTGGTTTCAAACAAACTCTTCTTCATTTATTTAGCATTTTTCAAAGCCACCCACAGATGCACTATGCGGTACTGTATGCTAATCACTTTTATATTTTTTTGCTCCTACTCATTAGAAAGCGGCTGTTTACAAGACCGCCGGAGGGATCCCCTCGTGTCCCCGAGCTGTCACCATGTGGTGTGACACCGCCCATGCGTTTGCTACCCGAACACCCCCCTAGCGAAGGCCAGGAACTCCCCACTGTGCGGACCGCGCCAACGTTCCCCTGGCAACGTGGCGGCAAGACCTCCAGTGCAATCTCTCCTCTTTCCTGGCCCCGGACCGCATCACCTCTCATCACACAATGGCTCGCCACGCTCCCAATCCGCCGGAAATCGCATGGAATTCAAGGAAAGATATATATCTATATATATATATCTATATATATATATATATATATATATATATATATATATATATATATCAGAATGACTTTTGGACTATTTCTTCACAATGTTGTTGCTGTTTTGTTTTGTGCCCCAAATCAGAAAATCCCAGGTTCTGGAGGTGCGTGCCTCCAGATGGAAAGTAATCAAAGAAGAAAAAAGCTTCTCATACCAGAAAAAGACCACTTCATATTTTGAGTGGCCATCCTTGCCGTTACGAGCAACAAATTATATTACAGTGGAAGGACCAGAGGTGCTTTAGAGCTAGCGGAAAAAAAAGGAAAATAACCTAGCGCAGAAACATGGCATGAGGACCCATTTTTTTGAGTGTTATGAGGAGGTGAGTGTTTGAGAGAGAGAGAAAGAGAGAGAGATGGAAGGGGTGGGGGTGAGAGAGGAAGGGGAAGGAAAGGGAGTACCGCTGTTCGTCTACATTTTTTCGGCGACAGTTGAGGGACTGCTGGAATGCTGTCGCCTTCCACGGCGCCTTTATTAGCAGTCATATTAGTGGTGGTTCTCAGCGTGGGCTAAAGCTTTAGCCGCTCATTAGCATTACGCGCTATTTGTCTCCCTGACACCAGGACAAGGCTGTCGCCGCTCCGTCCTCCACATCTCTCTCTCCTTAATTTAAGTTGTTCTCTCTCTCGCTCTCTCTCTCTCTCTCTCTCTCTTCACTCAGTATTGGTCACCCTTTCTTTTAGCCTCCCTACTGAGCTTTCTGATCACCTGGTCACTTGTTTTGGCGTCACCCCGCCCTCCCCAGCAATTCCCCCCATATTCTGCATCACATTCCCAACGTAATATTGCACTTATTTCTTAGCTCTACCCCCCACCCCACCCTTAATTTTCTAATAACTGTATGGTTCTTCGCAATTCCTCCTCCATTTGTCTTTCTCTGTGATTCTCTCTCTCTCTCTCTCTCTCTCTCTCTCTCTCTCTCTCTCTCTCTCTCTCTCTCTCTCTCTGCAAAGCAGTCTGGAGACGGGGGGAGGGGGGGTGGACTGCACCAGCTCTGGCTGTGCCCCCATATCCAGCTGGAAGATCTATACACACGTGTGGCAGAGACCCGTCTCCATGGTGATACCCTCCAGAAATCCATGAGGGATTCGCCATCCAGGCAGTGAGAAGAAATGAAGAGAGAAAGGTAGAGAGAGAGAGAGAGAGAAAGAGAGAGAGAGAGAGAGAGAGAGAGAGAGAGAAAGAGAGAGAGAGAGAGAGAGAGAGAGAGAGACAGGCAGAGCGACAGGAAAGACAGATATTGAGTAAATGAGAGGTGGGGAGGGAAATACAGGCTTGGACAAGAGATGGGCGACTATGTGGGTATTGTAGTGGGTATCTGTACCTGCATGTGTGTGTGTATGTATGTGGGTGTATGTGCGTGTGTATGAATGTATACATATACTGTATAAAGCAGCTGGAGCAGTGGTGGTTGTGGTGGGAGTGGCAGAAGAGGTATATGTCTGTAGATGTTCCAGAATATGATGGAGAGAAAGAAAGAAAGAAAGAAAGAAAGAAAGAAAGAAAGAAAGAAAGAAAGAAAGAAAGAAAGAAAGAAAGAAAGAAAGAAAGAAAGAAAGAAAGAAAGAAAGAACGAAAGCAGGTTTAGAGAAGGAGATGAAAGGAGAAGGAGAAGGAGGAGAAAGAGGAGGAGGAGGAGGAGAAAGAGAGGATGAAGAAAAAAGAAAGAAAGAACAACAGAAGCAGGTTTAGAGGAGACAAAATGAGAAGGAGGAGAAGGAGGAGGAGGAGGAATGAAGAAAAAAGAAAGAACAACAGAAGGAGGTTTAAAAAGGGAGACGAAGGAGAAAGAGAAGAAGGAGAAGGAGGAGAAGAAGGAGGGAGGAAGGAAGAAAAATAGAGAGAGAGAGAGACAGAGACAGAGAGAGAGAGAGAGAGAGAGAGAGAGAGAGAGAGAGAGAGAGAGAGAGAGAGAATCATTCCAGAGCTGTCAGGCTTCTGTGGCTGGCGGCGGTGGAGAACAAAAGAGAGAGGCTTGGTGCAGGAGGCTCGCCGCATGGCAGACACTGCAATTTGGGGCGTGTTCTAGCGACGGGAGCTCCCGCGCTCATCTCAGCTGCTGCAGCTCGCGCACACACAGACACACACAGACACACACAGACACACAAACGGACACACACACGAGCGGTGGTTCGAGGTCCCAAAAGGATTTCAGAAAATATGACTGAAACTGTCGTGGTAGCCCCGCCATTCTTTGTCCTCAGTATAGCTTCACGTATGTGGAGCAGAGAGAGAGAGAGAGAGAGAGAGAGAGAGAGAGAGAGAGAGAGAGAGAGAGAGAGAGAGAGAGAGAGAGAGAGAGAGAGACAGAGAGAGAGAGAGAGAGAGAGACAGAGAGACAGAGAGAGAGACAGAGAGAGAGAGAGAGAGAGACAGAGAGAGAGACAGAGAGAGAGAGAGAGAGAGAGAGAGAGAGAGAGAGAGAGAGAGAGAGAGAGAGAGAGAGAGAGAGAGAGAGAGATGTTGGTTTCCATGAGAATAACCACACAAAAAAGAATCTCACAAAATGTCAACAATACCGGAATGATTAGAAAAGCTAAACGCAATTGTGCGTAGCCTCGATGCATTACGTGTCGCCATTTGAACATGCCCCATTTTCCGAGGGAAGAGGAACAATCCGAAAGCCGTTACCGCACTAATGTGCCGTTGCTTTACAATGCAACGCTACGGTTTTAAACGGCCCCAGCATTAGCAAAGGAAGTAATCAAGAAGTGTGTGTGCCCTTCACAGACAGCAGCATCTACCGTGCCCGCTAACTATGTCTACGTGTTTTTAAGGCGCTAGCTAATGCATTACAAGCCCCTAAGGTTTCTGGCCCATCCAAAACCAATAATCCCTATAGTCCGAACATCACTCTGTCTGCGCTGTCAATCAACATCGCCCCTGCCACCGACATAGCCTTTGTCCTCACCATTAAACAATTACACTTAGCGCTGAGGCGTTATCAATGCCAAAAGTCGAATGTAAATGTGCTCTCCCGGGGGTGACTGCTGCTTGCCCTATCGCATACAGCCCTATAGGCGGCTAGCAGCACAACCTCGAAGCCCCCATCTGCTTCCATGTGATCCGTCAGCCTCCAAACTCCACCACCACGGCCACAGACTAACCCTCTTCCTGCCAAACCTCTTTCCCGGCCGTTATCACCTCACAACGGAGCGCCTGGAACCGGGGTGCAACAAATTAGCATGATTGGTGAAAGAGAGGGCGGGACTTTCAGTAACATGGGTTAAGCAGCGACAGGCGGGAGAAAGGGAGGCACTTTCGGTAGAGGGATATCCGTTTCCGTTGCACGTTTCTGTTATTTGCTTTGTCAAATTCAAAACTCCATATGTATTCTTGTCATGTTCTTATTTTTCTCGCGCCGGGGACTGTTCACTGGCGTACAACGTAAGTAAGGGACTATAAATTAAGATTAGAGACCGGGATAACGCTACAATTCAGTATCCTCTCTCAGCCTCGCTCCTGCCCCTCTACTTCTACTCCGCCTTGCTCCTCCTCTTGGATCCTCCATTCCTTTTGTCCATATCTCCCACAAGGCAAACCTCGTTAACGCAGAGAGGAGAAGAAAAAACAGAAGAAGAAAAAAACCACCTCCTCGTTCGGAGGAGGAGCATCTGTGCCCATGGCGACAGGGTGTCTCTGCCATGGCGATGGTAGAATGAAGCCATGCTGAGCTAGAGGGGATGAGGGGGAGGGGGCGGATAAGACTGGTGCACTGTCAAATGAGGGGAAGATTCGGCTAACCTCGGGCTAGCTGTTAGCCGCATAGCTTACAGCGCATTTGGTGGCAGCACCCAAAGGGAGTGTCTTACTGGAGTATTTGGGGACATTATATGACACCAATAAACAAGTCATTGTGCAAATTATATTTGCAGTTTATTTTGAGGTGTAAATGGTCAAATACAAATGAGTTCTGTCATATTGTAAAGATATCACAATTAGCATATTTATAATGGTTAAGTCTCTGAATTTGTAACACTTAAGTACATGTACTTCTTCTTTTGAATATAAGTTTAGAGATGGACTTGTGAAGTTGGTACTATAAGCTAACTCGTAGCATTTGATAATGGAAGTCCTGAGCAGTGAAGCTAATCGGGCAGCAGTTTCCGGTGGTGTAATGCGGCTATATGTCATCTCGGAGCTAAATTCACTCCTGGATTAGCCAGGTAAGGAGTCTCTCCACCGGCATAATGATTTCAATCAATCACACCACGGAGAGGCACCGAGAGGGGACAATTCATAGGCTGGAAGCCCAGAAGCCATTTTGGAGAAGAAATTCCTTCCTCTAGTAGTCAATCCATTTACATCTGCATACTCCACAATGGCTGCTCTTCACATGAATACCTTATATCTGGGATTTTTTTATTTTTTATTTTAATAAAAGGAAATATGGGGAAAACGGATCGTGAAAAGAATGCAAGTGACACTATCTCAAATCTTCATTTATCAGCAAATAACAGAGAGAGAAAATGAGAGAGATTGAGAGAGAGAGAGAGGGACTGGGAGACAGAGAGTAAGAGAGAGAGAGAGAAGAGGAGCCACTTGCTAGAGTGTGATCTACGCTGGTTCAAAACCATTCACACCTGAATTATGGGGGTATTTTTATATATTCTTAAAAAACATCTGGCCCTCTTACGACCCTGTTTCCTCCCCTCTCTAGGCTCTTGTGTTTAGCCCGCCTGCTCGGCCCTCCTCAGTGGGAGAAGAGTCTCTTGACATTGATGTAATGCAGTTGGCAGCTGCTTTCGCCTGGATGAGAGGATGGAGGGGATGGGTGGTGAGGGGGTGGGGTTCAGGGTTGAAGGGTCAGGATGTGCTTGGGTCCCCCTCGAGTGGGCCCTAAGCGGCTTGCCCTCCTCTCACCCCCCCCCCACCCCCACATCAACCACCACACACCCCCATCCGTGCGCACCACCCCCCCCCCCCCCCCCCCCCCCCCGCCGTGCCCACATCCCTCTGGCACACACTGCACATGATGTTATTCCCTTTGATTATCTCTCGCTCTCTCTCCATCTCTCTCCATCTCTCTTTCATTGCCAAAGCAAGTGTGAAATAAAAGCCAAAAATGTACATACAATTAAAGATATCCTAGAATAAAGAAATGTGTAAACAGAGCTGTGTAACTTTGCAACTTTGCAATCAAATTGATTAACAAGAGTAGCTTGAATTTACTTAAAAATAACATCTCTCTCTCTCTCTCTGATGACGGTGATGGGGGATTTAAAAAAGAAGGGAAGGAGGAAATAGAAAACAAAAGTGTAAACACCACCTGTTTATCCTACACTACGTTTGGGAAAGGTAGTTTGCTGGCTTGTCATGAAGGCGCAGGAAATAAACAAGGGAGGAATAAAGAGTGGGGGTGGGGGTGAATTGGCATCAGAAGAGAAGGGCTGGTGGGCTTGTGTTGATGCATGTGTCATTATCAATTCAGGGGGTCTGTGTTTTTTACATGCGTCAGACGTTTGTGTGAGGACATCATCACTGGAATACATATTCAGTAGGCCATGCACGATAAAATGTTGTTCCTGTTTCATCATGAAACAGGAACCTTTTGTAGTGAATTGTAGGCGTTTTTTTAAGACTTGTTTTTTAAGAACTACAAATGGTGTTGGACGTATACCTTAAGAATATCATTGAAATATTGAAATATCATTTATTTGGTTTTTTTGCAGGGTTTAATCATGGCTGGTCTAGACCCTCAAACCACACATTGAGAGAAAAGCTGCTACATTGTTGGGTTCACTAAAAGGAAAACCCTCCTAAACTCCTAGGTGGCTTTCGATACACACAGCGCACCTTGATAAAGTCCAAAGCCCACGTTGCCTCACAGGACATGAAGTAACAGGGTTATTTTACCCTTGTTCGCTGGCCACGGCCTGCTTTTTGTTTCCTCATCAAATATGGAAATGTGTGTTTCAGTCGACAGACTCTACACAGAGGGGGGCTGATGGCATTGAGGATTTTTTGGGGGAGTGTGTGTGTGTGTGTGTGTGTGGGGGGGGGGGGGGGGGGGGGTGTAGGATGTGGCAGGTTTTTGATGAATGCAACCTTATCTGGATTTGCACATGGAGCACCACGGGGGTGGATGGCCGTCTGCTCTCACACTTCGATTGTTGCTCTTGTTCTTCCAGGTTCTGTGTTTTGTCTCCTTTCCCCCTTGATGTGCTCCTGCTGCAATGCTATTCGCTAGCTACCCCCGTGTTCTTCCCCCGCCTTTTCTGCTCTTTTACCCCCCACACCTTTCTTTACCTGCTCCTTCATCTCTCTCATCCTCACTTTCTTCCCCACTGTCAAAATTCCTCATATCGGTGGCTTCCCTCCTTCCTATGTTTGCTCCTTCCTTATTTCCATGTCTTATGTTAACCCTGTGTTCAGCCTTCTCCTCTTCTCCTCTCCCATCTCCTCTTCTCCCCACAATACTCCCACTGTCATTCCACCACTACCTGGCCCAGTTCCAATGCTTTTAGTGAGCGCTATCTGTCAAGCTATGAATAATACAGGCCCAAGGCTGGCGCTAGCCTGCTAGCTAGCTATGTGGAATCCAAATGAGGTCTACAGCAGCAGGAAGAGAACACTTGACTTTTAGCTTGGCAACACGTTCTCCCTACCAAGACAGGCAATTACTCAGCCCACAGTCCCAGCTGCAGCCGTGGCAATCATAAACGCTACCCCTCACTTCCCCCAGTCTACGCAGACACCCAGACGCACCCACCCACACACACACACACACACACACACACACACACACAACACAACACACACACACACACACACACACACACACACGCACATACAGTACATCCCACATATGTGTGAGTAGCTAACACACACAGGGACACAAATCCTCTTACTTCCCCCAGTCTGCACAGGAATCGAGACGCACGCACACACGGAGACGCACACGCACCATCTTCACTTGACGCAATCTACCCACATTTAAATGCTTCCTTTTACGGAATTCATTGTTCAGTTAGAACAAATGCTCCTAACGGTAGATTGTTTTAATGACAGACCCAAGATATAGCCCCAGTTTAGCCGTAGTCACATGAATCCATTTGGCTTCTAACATCTTGACGTTCTGAGAAACACATTAATCGCGCACGATCAAACCTAACCACGTGAATGCTACTCACTGGCTAATTACAGCTGACACGAAATATGAGGATTATCTGGAGAAGAAAGTCACACCTGGGGGGGGGGGGGGGGGGGGCTGAGGTGAGGGCCCCCCTACCCTGTTTGAGGCTAATACTGTAAGTAAGCACCGACACACTCCATGCAGGAGACGCCGTGTCCTCCTACACGTTTGTACGGTAAACCATACACCACCGGCAAATTTATCCGGTTTCCATCAATCAAGAGTGGTGGTGGTGGAGAGAGAGGAGGGGGGGGGGGGGGGGGGGATGGGGGATGGGGGGGGGGTCAGCTCATCATCCCTTATCTCCCAGAGACGGCGGTCTTGTCGCTCATCTTTATCGCCGTGACCGCAGGACGTGGCGTGCGCGCGGCGAGCTGCGGAGGGTATCGTGTGTATCGGGCGGTGTGACACATGCTCACGTAATTATTTCTGCATTGAGCCACGCCGCGGCTGCCCGCGCTCACCCATCCATCATGTGCTTCTAATCACTCGTTGGCGTAGCGTGGGATGTAATTACGGAACGCTAAGCCACGGCAGGTTCCGCAGGTAAAAATAGTGGCGCTCATGCAGAGGAAGGGAGAGGAGAGGGGTAGGGGTGGGGGGGGGGGGGGTGCTTCTGCATGTGGTTGGCATGGGAAAGGTGTTCATCTGTGGGAGGGTGGTAACACATGTGCGTGAGCGTGTGTGTGTTCTCTGTGTGTGTGTGTGTGTGGATACATTTGTTTGTATGTTCTTGTGCTTGTGTGTGAATGAGTGGGTGTATGTTTGTCTTTGCTTCTGTGTGTGTATGCATATATCTGTGCACGCATGTGTGAAAGAATGTGTGTGTGTGTGTGTGTGTTCATGCCTCTGTACATGTGTTTGTGTGAATTAGTGTGTGCTAACGTGTTGTTGTGTGTCTGTGTGAATGCGCGCATCTGTGTGTGTGCATGTGTGATGACTGTGAATGTGTGTGTGTGTGTATGTGTGCGTGTGTGTACTGTGCGTGTGTATGTGTGAATGAGTTCGAATGTGTGCGTGTGTCTATGTGTCTGTGTGTGTATGCGTGCATCTGTGCGTGTGTATGTGTGAATGCATGTGTGCTAGTGTGCAGAGAGATAATGAGAGCTAGTTAGTGGTGCTCCTGAGTGTCTTATTAACAAATAATAACAGCCCTGCTTTGTTCCTTACCTCTCCTCCCATCTATTATTCACACCTCACACATCTACTCATCATTCATTTATGGGAGCATCTTGTGCAGCCCTGAAACTAAATATCACCCAAAACATCGTCAATGTGTGTGTGTGTGTGTGTGTGTGTGTGTGCGTCAGTGCACAGCAATTCAAAAAGTGGTATAGTAAAGAGGTAAAATACTTCATGCACCTGCGCCCGCACACACACACAAACAAATATAGACACACACAAGCACAGACATGCAAAAACACAGGCGTACACACAATACAAGTTGAGTGATTGATCAGATAAAGAGGGTTGAATTTGATCAGATTCTACAATATTAGGTCTCTCCCTCTCCCTCTCCCTCTCCCTCTCCCTCTCCCTCTCCCTCTCCCTCTCCCTCTCCCTCTCCCTCTCCCTCTCCCTCTCCCTCTCCCTCTCCCTCTCCCTCTCCCTCTCCCTCTCCCCCCCCTCTCTCTCTCCCTCTCTCTCTTCTGGATTCCAGTGCTGCATATTAAATAGGTCGTACCACAAGAGGCTTGGGGTGAGTGCATCAACACTTGTGTCTTTCAACACCTGCAGTGCAAGACATACTTGTGTACACAGATCCGATTTGCGTGTCTTTGTGTGTGTGAGTGGTGTGGGTGCATGGTGCTCCTGTCTCCCTCTAGGTGAAGAGGTTGTTCTGAATGCACGGCTTCAGTCGAGTGTCCTTGAAGCTAAGCTTGCCTGAAACTTCTCCCAGCACACACCTCTCACCATGTTATTCTGTCTCCATAACGCTGTGGAGCTTTATGTATCAATTTTTTCCTTTATTGGCTAGACTACAGCACGCTACTAGATTGCACTTTACTAGACTAGACTACCAGACTACACTAGACTTGACTGTACTAAGCTATGTATGGGATAATGTACAGCGAGCTGGATATTATTTTGCAATAATGACCAATGACCCATCAGAATAAAGTATTACACAAGCGAGATTAGGCTAGGCTATGCTAAGCTATGTATACTACTATATAATACTAGGCTATACTGCATCACCACTAATCCGTTCCACCATTACATACAGTAGCCTTACTGTTTACCCGTCCCTTCTCTAACCTCCTTCCCCCAATGGCAGTAGAGCACAGACCTACTGTCTCACTCACCGCCCCACTCTGCTAGCAGCTAGCTCCTCTGCAAACCTAGCCTGAGTGCTTTCAAAGCATACTAGAGAGGACACGTTAAGTGTGGTAGTCTCATGTTTGCGTGTGTGTGTATTTATTTGTGTGTGTTTCAGAGTATATTTATGTGTGTGCCGTGCACACGCATATGGTGTGTGTGTGTGTGTGAGAGAGAGAGAGAAAGAGAGAGGTAGAGAGAGACAGAGCGGGCGAGAGTAAATAGCTTCCCTACCAGAGAGATGGCATTTAAGAGTCTCTTCTTGCACTTCAAGAGTACCCATTATCGGTTTGCGGGTTTGTGTGCCTGTGTTGTGTGTGACTCTGAACGTGTGTGTGTGTGTGTGTGTGTGTGCGTGTGTGCCCGCAGGTGTTCACGTGTGTACACCCATGTACAAGTGTATGTGTGTGCGCCCGCCTGCTACACTATTCCCCGCCACCGCTCCACCCATCGTCTCCGTGGCGATGGGGGGCGTGCCTCTCTCCCTTCTCCTCTACCTTTCTAATCTGATCCTTGACTCATTCATCATGGCTTCCTTCATGTCCTCTCGCCAGAGGTCTCTGCTAAGGTGTAATTTAGCGCCCGCTGTGCTCTAATTTCTGCCTTAGTCAGGAGGGGTGTGGCTGCCCCCCCGACACCACGGATACAATCTGTCAATCATTTTCCTCCTGGCCAGGAAATTGCGTTCAAAGTGAGAGTAATTATTGAGTCGGCCCCTGAGTGGGTTGAATAGAACGCCCTCTTGGTTTGGTACCTTGCAGAGAAAGTGAGCTAGACGGAGAGAGAGAGCAACAGAGAGAGAGAGAGAGGGATGGAGAGAAAGAGAGAGAGATAGCCTGAGAGAGAGAGGGAGAGAGATGTATTCAGAGGCATGGACAGGTGGAATTGTATGAATTCTATCTGCGGAACAAACAGGGTAGGGGGGACCCTCACCCAGCTAGCAGCCCCCTGCAGCAGCCCCCTGCAGCACCCCTCTCCTCTTCCCACCTCACCTCCTGCTTCACCACACCTCTTCTTCCATCTTCAATGAGATTTGCTTTTGAGGGGGGGGGCAGGGGTTTGTTTAAGTTATTTTATTTTACTAAAATGCCTCCACTCTGCATCGCAACAACAATGTTATTTTTTTGTCGTAGTCAGTATTCAGAAAAACCTGGACCAGTGAACACTAGAATATGGTATACACCAGTACATGCTACAGAGTCCACCCAACAGAGCATGCCAACATGTAGTCAACAATGGTTGAGGTCTGAGCAACACAGAGCCACCAGCAGGGGAAGTAAATATTTTGGCCCCAAACCCAATTTCTATTATGATATTTTTTGTAGGTTGAAGAGAAAAAAGGGCAATAAATGTGCACTTTCAGGGAAGAAAGGTGACCCACTGGTATTACATGATGAGATGTGGCCTTTTTTATTATTAATAAAGAACCTTTTCAGGAAAAGAAAAAATGTAATTGCTATTGCTGTTTCTGATTAAATTGGATTTACATTGGTTGTTGAAATGTGAGGTATAGGGAATGGCAAGTGGCATAATACTATATAATGGCATAAGTAAATACTATTGGATTTGGTTATGTATGTATTTTATACTGTCTACATTATTTATTTGATTATTTTGTTAGTATATGACCAGCAGCAGGAGAAGTTTGACCGTGTAAATATCAGTCCTACCCCTTGACTGAGTGAAATGTTGGGAAAGTGACGATTGCTCATTAGCTAGGCTTTGTCCAAGTCTGGGATTACATCTCATCTGTGCCTGTGAAACCAGCGCTATATGGCAAGAAGTGCAGATGTTGAGGAATTATTTCAAATGGGTTCAAAATGCTCCTCAGAGAAGCTTTTGATCTAACAATCAACATCGTGTGGTGTATAATGATTCACATAGACACACACACATGCATGGACACAACAAGCGCACATGCACACACACACACACACACACACACACACACACACACACACACCCTGCATGTACACAAGCAGGGACACATACATTTACAGACATGCGCACGTGTACACACACAAACACAAACACACACACAAACAAACACAGACAAACACACACACACACACACTCACACACACATGCATGTGAAGCCGTGCATTAACCCACTTAATGCATCAGAGCCTTGAGAGTCTTGTGGAATTTATGGGGCCTCTGAAGGTATTCAAACATTCGGGGGGGGGGGGGGGTGAGGGGTGGTCTAGGGGGGGTGGGTGGGATGGTTGGGAGTTGAGGGGTAGAAGATACAGCTGTCTAACACCGTCTAAAAAACAGCAAAGGGAGGGGGTGTTGGAGAGTAGTATGTGTATGTGTGTGGGGGGGTAATTAACATATTAATGACCCAACCTTCTTACAGCTTCTGTCGAATAGTCCAAACACTTTGATAAGTATGCAAATGACTGCCCCGCGCCATCTGAAGAGGGAATTAGATTTGCCAGAGAGGGCTGAGAGAGACACACACAGCATAGAGGGAGAGGGGGGGAGAGAGAGCAACTGAGATAGGGACAGAGAGAGAAAGAGATATGGAGAGGGTTAAGGAAGGAAGAGACAGCATGTGAGATGAAAGGAAAAAAAAGTGAGATAAGTGAGGAGCGAAATCTCGTTTATAAGCGTGGAGAGAAAGAGGACAAAGAAGGAGGAAAAAAACTCACTAATGTTGAGATGAAGAAAGAAAAGGAATGGGAGAGAGAGAGCAATGGAGAGAGAGAACAACAGAAAGAGAAGAGCGAGGTGAAAGCCAGGAGATAAACGGTATGAGAGAGTGAGAGAGAGCAAGAGCAAGAGACAGAGAGAGAGAGAGAGAGCTAGAGAGAGAGGTAGAGGAGTGTTGATGGACTGATATCTTTTGTTTGTTTTATTCATCTTTAATTATCTGGCAAGGCGTGTCAAGCGGACCAAAGTGTGTGCGTGTGTGCGTGTGTGCGCGTGTGTGCGTGTGTGCGTGCGTGTGTGTGTGAGCATGTCTAGTATTGGTAAAAGAGAAAAAAAATAGAAACATGTTGTTTGCCCTTTCTCTCGGTCCCTCTCTCCCTCCCTCACACTCTCTATCTCTCCCTTCCTCACACCCACTCTCTCTCTCCCTCTTGATCTCTCTAATCAATACGGCAGGGCCCTGTTGGCCCTGTGGTGATGCACACAATGGCCAGAGGGCTGGCGGTGGCAGTGTGGGGGGGGGGGGGGGGGGGGGGGGGGGGGGCACTTGAGCATGCATGGGCACAGGCACTGAGGGATCTGGTGGAGAGTGGAGAGTGTGTGTGAGTGTGTGTGTGTGTGTGTGTGTGTGTGTGTGTGTGTGTGTGTGTAAGGGTGTGTGTGTGTAAGGGTGTGTGTGTGTAAGGGTGTGTGTGTGTAAGGGTGTGTGTTAGTCAGAGTAAACGACCCCAGGCAGACAAGGGCAAGTAATTATAACGCAGACTGATCTCTGTTGCACTATCACTGGTGTGCACCAGCCATGGAATGAGGATGAGGGATAGCGCCGCGCGGCAAGCTAGCCGCATGCCATGAGAGGGAGAGAGAGACAGCGAGAGGGAGAGAGAGAGAGAGAGACACAGCGAGAGACAGCGAGAGGGAGAGAGAGAGAGAGAGAGAGACACAGCAAGAGACAGCGAGAGGGAGAGAGAGAGAGGGTTGTGCGTGTGCGTATCGGAGAGGGACACCTCACGCGCGTGGGGGCCAGGGGGCCCGGGAGATTCACCGACACGCTCCTCACGCGCCACGATGATGTTGAATAATTAAAACGTTTCATTAACTCCATCATTTCCTACACGGCCATGTTTCAGGCTCCAACGCAGGCGATTAAAAGCCCAACAGTCGGGACAAACGGACGGTACGGTACGCTACATCTCTCTCTCTCTCTCTCTCTCTCTCTCTCTCTCTCTCTCTCTCTCTCTCTCTCTCTCCCTCCCTCCCTCCTTCTCTCTATCATCATCATCATCATCATCAGGCGCTGATGGAGAAAACCCAGGGCCTGGTGTCCTCTGTGCAGATGGAGAGTTCTAACCCAGTTTAGGACCAACTAAGTGAAACTCTTGGGGGCTAAGCTAGCTCACTAAATTTAACAAATAACAAAAACCTAAAAAGCTACATTGTAGTGAAAATCGTATTTTTGTGAATGCACAATTCCCATTCTTTTTTAACTTACTGTTGGGTAAGTGAACCATTCCTTTGCTCCTGTAAACCAGGGTTCCTGTGTGGTTGTTTTGAATATGAATATGATTTTCTTATGAGACATGCCTTGACAATCCTTTGGGACAATGCCTTCTCGTTTCACACGGGCTCCCCTCCCTAGTCCTACGCATAGCCACAAAACAAAACAAAACAAAATAACAAGGGTTGAAAGCTATAGATTCAGTAATAACAACCAATAACTAAGCAAACAAGGTGTAAATGAAACCCTTTTTTCCCCTGAAATAATATAAAAATGAATCACTCATTATGCGAAGGCATCTGAATTAGCACACACCCTCTCTCTCTCTCTCTCTCTCTCTCTCTCTCTCTCTCTCTCTCTCTCTCTCTCTCTCTCTCTCTCTCTCTGACTCTCTCTCTTATTCTTATTTTTATGTTGTATATTATAATAATTTATATATTAATATCTTAATTTCTCCCATTCTATTCTTTTTTTTCAGTTTGGAGCTAAAGCGTATCATCCCTGATGATACAGCCCACTAACCATGATTAGCATTAGCATTAGCCCCCCCCCCCCCCCCACACACACACCACACAAGCACACACACAAGCACACACACAAGCACACACACAAGCACACACACCTCCCTCAACCTGCACCCTCCGAATAAAGAAGATGAGCTTGACTGAGATTGGATATCTCATTACAAAGATAAACTTCACTTTGCTTTTTTTCTCCATTCTTCTCTTCTTCGTCTGTCTTTCTTTCATGGGGTAAACCCAACCGTGTAATTGAGAGGGGTGTGAGGGAAGGAGAGAGGAGGAGTGAGGTTGACGTATTGTAAATCCTTTTCAGATTTCCTGCTTGAGACAGTACAACAGCTGATGTGGGACAACTGCATTTCAACATGCAATTCCAACAGCATAAACAGCAATATGAACCACGTTTAATGTAAATTCTCTACAGACCACCAGCAACGCAGATGCAAGCCATTTGAAACCATGCATTTAAATGTTGTAAGCAGGAACATTTCCACCAGGGATACCTGCGGTGTAAATTCATTGTGTGCCGATTTCCAAGTGTGGTCATTGCAATCAGCTATGAGTCCTTCACCTTGCTTTCCTTCCTATTGATAATTACAGTCCACGGTGTGTGCGCTCATGCATGTGTGTTCCTGTGTTGGTGTATGCAGCTACGTGCTAAATTAGTCGATTTGTGATTTGCTTCTGTGTGCAAAGTGCACGTGTGTCCACTTGTGTGTGTGTGTGTGTGTGTGTACTTGCGGTGGTAACTCTAGGCACACGCACACACGCACACACACACACACACACACACACACACACACACACACACACACACAGGAGTATCAGCTCCCGCAGGGGTTTAAGGGGGGTTGAGGGGGAAGGGGGGCAGCATTGAGCAGCATTATCGACATTATAGATGCCTGGGCTGAGAGATGGTTACACATCGATCTCCTGATTAATTACTATCTGCAGGCAGCAGAGAGAGAGAGAGAGAAAGAGAGAGAGAGAGAGACAGACACAGAGAAAAACTGAGAGGTAGAGAGAGAGGGTTGGATGAAAAGAAGGGACAAAGGTAGAAGTAGATGGAAAATGAAGTGGTATGAACAAAATAGGTAGAAGGATCAGAGAAAGAGAGAGAGAGAAAGACTGAGAGAGAGAGGGAGAGAAGGAGAGAGGGGCCTGCACACGGCGTGTAATCTGTGAATATCAGCTAAGGGCTACGCAGTAATCTTCCAGGTGGGATATTATTTATTGATATATAGGTGGGCAGGGATCCCTTATCTTTGCTGCAGCCAGCCCCTCACATCACAGCCAAGGACAAAATGAACTTCACACGCTCTTGTAGCGCAGAAGCAACCGTAGAAACGTTGAAATAGGCAACGGATGTACAGAAACAAGCCCACATATAGATTTACAAACAGGCCTCACCATTAGTTAGGGTAAAGGCTCTGCATCGCGGTGGTGCCACGATCAGTGGAAAGTGAAGAACAAAGGTACAAGTTGTGATAAGCCTTTGGTAGAACATGGTTTATTTTTTGTAACGAGGACTTGCATGTTAGTGTGGCCAAAACCTGTACAGAAGAACCATGAAGGTAGACGCTTGGGCAAAGTGAGCTGAACTTATTCTTCTCACTGATCCTACCGTCTAGAGACTCCAGATTATACTTTGTATTTTATCTGTAAGATCCTGCGATAGTTTATCATTTGAGAATGCCAACTGGTAAAGGTTGGATCGTCAGTAGAGTCGATTCTGGGTAATGTGGACAATTGACACCGGTTGACATTTTGAATTGCCTACTTGAAACCCGGGGGGAAAAAATCTAATATTTTTGGGAGTTCATTGTTTAATGTATGTATCTTAACCTTACTGACAGCCATATATTCACTCAATCCTAGCGTACACTTGTCACAGGAGTTATATTGGGCTTTTTTTTTACAGCGTCAATAAAGCAAGGATACATCTCCTTTACACTTCCCAAGCTGAAGAAAGTACCTTGCTTGTACATTACATAAAACAAGACAAATATGTAAAGAACTGCTCTTTGTGTTGTCAGATTTTTAGTCACTATGAAAACATTTTCTGTTTTGTTTTAGATTTTTTTAACCTACAATCTCTTCCCCTTGCCGTCATCACTGGAGCTCAAAGGGTGAATCTCTATAATGTATTGTTGACAGTGCAAGAGAAAATCTTGAAGATTTCCTATTTTGTTTGTATTTCCTTTCATCCACATTCATGATCGTCAATGAAAGGTTACAATTATCAGGGGAAAATTGTTTCACTACAAACGTTGTTTTAAATGTAAGAGATTATAGTTAAAGTTTCTCAAACTGAGGTCGTGGTTTGCTTTGTTTCCTCTATAGCCCGAACTACTACATATCTGACATGATAGTAGATGTTTTATGAATCAATTTAAAAATGATTGACTCTAATTCCTCATGATACTGTACAAAATAAATACTTGCAATACCAAATGAGGTTGAACCCCCACCACCACAACCCCAAGGATACATCACAAGAAAAAAACAATTCTATGACGTGCACAATAAATTGACAAGGAATTAGCTATCATGTTAAATGCCATCAAGTACACGAGACAAAAACAGAATAATTTAGCTCATCTTGTAAGCAGAAAAAGAAAAAAATACAAATATTTTAAATATTTCATACTGAAAAATGTACTGAACTATTAGAGGACAAGAGATGTTACAGCAATTCGGACAGTTCTGAAGTTATCCTACGTGTTGGCACTAGGGAAACCCTTATACTAGAGAGACTAAAGGAGATGGGCTCTCTCTGTGCTCTTAGAGCACCTCTCGATAGCTTGCAGGGGAGAGATTGGTGAGGAATGGCTCAGACAGGCAAAGGAGTGAGAAAATGCGTTCTGTTTTCACCTAAAACACTGGGTTCAGCAGGAGTCTGAGAGAGACACGCGTTGTTGAGGAAAGCGTTTGTGAGGGGCAGATGAAAGGTGATACCGTGTTATAAGTGTAAAAGGCACCAAATGATTGTAGACTGTGGATGTTTGTGTGTGTGTGTGTGTGTGTGTGTGTGTGTGTGTGTGTGTGTGTGTGTGTGTGTGTGTGTGTGTCTGTGCCTGTGCCTGTGCCTGTGTGTGTATGTACATACTTGTTCATGAATTAAACTTGTTTCAATATCACTGACCTGAAGAGCTCAGTTAATGCTGGATCCACTGGCACTGAGGGAAACAATAGATATATAGATAGATTGATATAGATAGATAGATAAATAGATAGATATTAAGATATATAGATATAAAGACAGATAGATAGATAGACAGACAGACAGACAGACAGACAGATAGACAAACAAAGGATGAAAGAAAGAAACAGAAAGCAGACAGTGAGCAAGAGAAAAAGAGAAAAAGAGAGCGAGAGCAAAGGAGAGAGAGAGTAGGAGAGGGAGAAATAAAGAAGGAGCATCAACCATACAGTATCAACGTCACAATATCAAATAACAAAGTGAATTAATTAATCTAAATACATTCTAAATCAGATAAACTGGGCTGCTCTTGTTCAATTTTCCAATTATTCAATAAGTGTGATGGTGGCCTCATGCTAGTTAACTTTGCCACTGTAACATTTCATCATAGTTTCACTTTATGTTATCAACACTGTACTATACATGAGTAGTTTTGTATATGGAGATTGGAGAGTGAAAGAGTGCATGAGTGAGAGTGGAAAGTGAATAATGGCAATTGGAGTGTGACAGTGGGGTGTATTTGTATTTGTGCGTGTGTGTGTGTGTTTACACTGCAAGAGGGAAGGTCACCCTGAATAACGATATCATACTGATTGGAATGAATGTGTTAATATGTATGTGTGTGCGCGTGTGTGTTTATCAGAGCAGATACCTTTAGACCGAGTGCGATGTCGTTTATCGTCTGCATCCACCTCCATCTGCAGAGGAGGAGCAAACAGAATGTTAAAATAACACACACACACACACACATACACACATACACACACACACACAAACACACACACATATATTGCTTAAAGGACACAAGTTTTCATTTAATATTGTATTGTACTAAAATTACTTAAATTATAGGATAATAGCCCACTCAAAGAGAAAATCCACTATTTAAGGAAACTAAAACAATCTCATCATGGGACCAGCCACCTGGTGCAGTTGGAATAAAACCATGGACATGGAACATTATCAAAGTTACCACTGGCCTTGTGCTAATTATTATCATAATGTGAACTATATCAAATGGTATATTTGTACATTGTACGCCATTCATGAATAGACTATTTGCTAACCAAATGATTCCAAAAGATTGTCTGTTTGGAGATCAAGACCAAGATCAAGTATTAAGATAGGTTTGCATGCATAAAGATATTGATATGACGATAGAGAGAGAGATAGATGGCTAGATGGATATATATATATATATAAACGATTGATCGATAGCTGTGTAGATGGATCTAACTCCATCTCCTCCATCCAGTCATCTACTCAGCCCTCCACCCCTCCACCCGCCATGTCCATTTTTCCAGCCATGCTACATCTTCCCCGTCCGGGAGGCCAGCAGAGGGAGCACGCACGGACCTTCCGTTCCACCACGGGCCCGCCAACCAATGGTCGTTCTGCCCTGCCGCGTCCACCGCCGGCTGCCATTATGCACCCGCACTCAGGGCGCTTATCCGTCTCTATGTGGTGCGTCTGACCCCTCCACACACACACACACACACACACACACAAACACACACGTGCACACACACGTGCACACACACACACACACACACACACACAAACACACAAACACGGGGCAGAGCTTCCACCCTGCACTCTCTCTGTGCTCTACTCTGGGCTCTATGTATGTCAGCCCCTACATGGCTCTCTCCAGAGACGCTCTTTGCTTTGCAACCGCCATGCATTCTTCAAAGCTTTGAGTCGTTTGCTGCTGGTTTTTTTTGTGGGGGGGGGGGGGGGGGGGTGAGGGGGGGGTTTCAGATGAGAGGCAAGTGAGTATGTGTCTGCATTTTTGCACTCCATTCGCACATCGGGTGGGTTTTCCTTGTGTGTGTGTCTGTGTGTGTGTGTGTCTGTGTGTGTGTGCGTGTGTGTGTGTGTGTGTGTGCGTGAGGATGATGGGTGTGGTGCACATGTGTGTAAAGCGGCTGCTGTTTGGATATTTCTTTTTATTAAACATGATTTATTAACGTCACACTTACAGTAGCGCTCAGCTCTTGGCCATTAATTGTCTGTTTCTTTATGAATGCCCATAAATGTTTTGGGGGTGTGGGGGGGTGGGGGTGTGGGGGGGGGGTGGGGGGAGGTCAAATGATGAAGGACAATAATATGTTATAAATCGTGTTAGTGCAACCAAGAGGGACATGCTACAAGTATTACAGTGTATGTATCAGGTCTCTGCGTCTAGGTCTTTTCGTTTTTCTGCGGTTTGAAGCACAGTGGTTTCCATGGCGATAAAAGTGAGAAACTCCTACATTTGTTAAAAAAATAATAAACATGGATATATATGTCTTTGAAAAAAGAAGGTAATGATGCCTCATTCAAAAATAGAAACGCACCGGGTACATCACATTGCGATGGTGTTTCTCTTTCTGCACTTTCTGGTTGAAACCCCTTCACGTTGTTTCATCTGTGGCGGATCGTAACCAAGGCGTACTCTTTTTTACCTCCCTCTTTTTCTCTCTCTCTCTCTCGCCCTCTTCCTCGATACCCAGCATGGGGACATATTCGGGGTAGTTATGAAGGCTTGCCCTTCATACTGAAGGTTTTCCACCATCTTCTTAGAAAGTCCACAGTGCCATTCAGATCAACAAGGTTGTGCTGAGGTGAGCTGGCCTCAAAGAATAACAACCAACTATAAATGACCATGAACTGGTATACAGAGCAGACATAACGAAGGACATAAATCTCTAGAAATATATTTCTGTACTGTATTTTACAATGGGCTTACTTATATCTAAAGGGGATAAGGCAGTGTATTTAATGCCACACATACAGGCCGTATTTTGATTTATTATTTACTCTGCCAGCTTATACCGACACACATATGGCCCACAAAGTTTGGCAAATATTTCGTCATTTGGTGCAATGTTTTTCTCCCAAACATATTTCATTCAAGCGGCACAGATTTGACTTTGGGATAAACAATATCCCAGATGAAATGGCTGCAAATTCATAAAAAGCAAGAGGCTCCATCCCAAACGTTATAATACTTCCGCATCAGAGCCGACATGAGCATTAATAATATTGCCATGAATACACCGACTAATTGAGACCAGCGCGTCTTCTTTGATCTCTAAAACGCGACGTGAATGGTTGACGCGCACGCATCCAAATTCTAATGCGTCCGCATTTACGCCGATTGCAGGTGCTGCTGTCGCTGTCAACACGACAACAACATCAAAAACGTCCATGGCTACGAAATGATTACCGTCCTGGATTTGTTTTGGGTTGTTTAGTTGCTGCCACCTTCATCTCAACAGTCCCTTTAAGCCATGCATTTCCTTCTACAAAGAGACCAATTGTGAGGAATTTGGTTATTATTACAAGGAATCCGGCAAACATAACAAGTGCCGCAAAGGATAATTGTTAATGTGCACCGAGACGGACGGAGATTCATCACACAAAAAAAGAAGCGCACATCTGTGTGTGTGTGTGTGTGTGTGTGTGTGTGTGTGTGTATTTTTCATTCGAGTAAGGGTGCAGGGAAGAGGGGGGTTATTTGAATGTTTGTGTGGAGTGGGGGGATGGTGGGTGGGTGGGGCGGGGGAGGGGATGCTGGGTGGGTGGGTGGGGCGGAGGAGGGGGTGGTGCTGTGGGTTGTGGAGGGGGGCTCCAAACACATCTGCCACAACAATTTGCGTTGTTATCGGCTTCCCTTTGTTTCACCTTGAAGTTTGGGGAGACTGGGTCTCAGGCATATGGAGCCTACCTTCCCTAGCCGCACACACGCACGCACACACGCACATGCGGACACACATACACACACACACACACACACAGTCTCTCGCTCCCTCTCCCTTTCACACATGTCTATTGCGCTCTCTCCCTTTCACACATGCATGCACACACACACACACACACACACACATACACACATACACACACTTGACACACATGCACACACAGACAGACAGACACACACACACACATATACACACACTTTAAGCTTACTCCGCTAACAGACACAATCACACACACACACACACACACACACACAAACACAAACACATTTTCACGTTGATATGCGTGCAGTGTGATAGCAGGGAGCCACCAAAATGGGGGATGGCATTATCAAATTCCGTTGCAAACTGCTATTTATGCCATGCATCATCTGGTGACAGCAAACATGCATGCCACCCTGACGCTTAGGGAATCTGAATTGGTGTGAAGGGGGCGTGGAGATAGCATCCGAGTGGCTGCAGAGAGAGAGAGAGAGAGAGAGAGAGAGAGAGAGAGAGAGAGAGAGAGAGAGAGAGAGAGAGAGAGAGAGAGAGAGAGGAGAGAGAGAGAGAGAGAGAGAGAGAGAGAGAGAGAGAGAGAGAGAGAGAGAGAGAAAGAGAAAGAGAAAGAGAACATGAGATAGGGAGAGAGAGAGAGGGATACAGCATGAGAGACAGAGATACCAAAAGAAGGACAGAAGGATAGAGAGAGAGAGAGAGACACAGAGAGAGAGAGAGAGAAAAAGAGGAAGCATAAGAGAAAAGGACCGAAAGAGAGAGAGAGATAAGGCGAGAACAAAAATTTGAGGACAACAAGGGGAACAGAGGGTGAGATTGAGTGAGAGCGGAAGGCAGAGAGAGAGAGAGCTAAAGACAGAGTGAGACAGAGAGGGGGAAATGTGTGTGTGTGCGCACGAGTGTGGTTGTGGCTGTTTGTGCATGTGTGCGTGTGTGTGTATGCCTGTGTGGAGGTAGACTTATCGCCGAGTGAAAGGCAGGAGGAGGAATAGTTCTGAAGCGCGGCTCATGGGTTTGAAGACGGTTAGCGAGGGGGAGACTGCTCTGTGATCTGAATATGGTGCAGAGATTTTATCCTCTGGTGCCAGCCGGAGAAAAAAAAATGCTTTATGTGATGTGCATCTGAGACGGAGACTGCTGGGATGCTTCCGTATTTTTGGTCATACCGTAGTTGCATTCAAAGACAGACTGATGACTTGATCATCTTGATCACTTTGATCTTGTTAAATGATTCTAGTGCAATCATTAAGGTGAGGAGTGCAATGATTAAAATGGGGCTGAATTAAATGAGTTCACTTAGATACTGCTGCTTTCCAATAAGACATTTGTTGTATCAAGTTACAGTATACTTTATGCATAGTTTTGTAATACAGTTATATAGGATTATGACTCTCGCATTTATTGTATTTATAATTATCACACTTGATTTTGGACTCAACTCTTTGCGATCGCAAGAGTCAAATTGCGATATAGTACTAGAAATAGTTTGTTCAACATTATATTGCACACAGCCCTTAATGTGCAAATAGTACCATCATCAAGGCTAAGTCATATAGGACACATTTTAAATTGTGTACTGACCACAATATTAAAAACAAATATTGTTTGAACTGGATCAAGCAGAGAACTGTTGTAGCAGAAAAAGTGACAAAATCATTCAGTAATGGAGAACTGCCCTGCATGAACAGTACACAAACTGGATCAGGCGTTTACTGTAGTACACCGTACCTGAAATGGTTTTTAGGGGGGGAAGGGGGGGTCCAGACACCACTTTGGTCCAGACCTTTCTCCGGGGTCGAACAACGTCACACTGGGGAGAGAGGAAGGCCTACGGCGTCTCCTCCAAACTCATTTTCTGCAGGGAAAGAAAGAGCACACAGAAGCAACGTGTCATTATCCAAACGTGTAACAGCACATACACACACATCTTTATACCCACATACACAGGTTTTTTTGTGTTTCTTTGAATTTTATTGCGTTGACCCCAGACACTATCGACCCCGCTACATTGCATAAACGTGTGCGGAGCATGGAGCGCGAATGCTGATTTCCTCCATAGCGACGGCTGTTTGACGTCTGCAATAGGCCATGGCGACACGGGCTAATTAGCTATATCTATCATCTTGGGCAGGAAGAACGGGACGAATATAGCTAATGATGCATCTCTGCCTCCGTGATTTCTCTCTCCTACTCGCTATCTCGCTATCTCGCAAACTCGCTCTTTCTCTACCTCTTGCCTCTCTCTCTTCACTACTTTTCTATCTTACTATCTCTCTCTTTCTCTTCGTCGCCAGCTCTATCATGCATTTTCTTTCCATCTCACTATCTCTCTGTCTTTCTCTACCTCCTACTCTTACTACATTTCTCTCCCTCTACCTCTCTCTTGTGAGTTCTCCCTCTCCTACTCTGTCCCTATCTCATCTCTTCTCTCCCTCCTGTCTCTCTCCTCTCTTACAATCTCACTTGTTTTCTCTCCCTCTACCTCAATATGTCTCTCTCTCTCTCTGCATATAGTTCTCTCTCCATCTCTGTCCTTCTCTCTCACTACCCCACTCTCTCTCTCCCTCGCTCTCTACTGCGCTCTCACTAACTCAATGTTCTCTCTCTCTCTCTCTCTCTCTCTGTCTTCCTGCTTACTGACTTGGAGAAGGAGATCATTTGGGTAAGGTTGTATGTGTATATCAAAACCTTAAGAGGAGAAACAAATGACCATACACCATCCTCAAACAACAGAGTTTGAGGAGGGACACTGGATCAGAGGGAGAGAGAGAAGAGAGAGAGATAGAGGGAGACGTTTTCCAGGTATGAGTGTTTTTTTGGGGGGGAGGGTTAATGGCCGTAGAACTACACAATAGTTTGTGTCTTCACACACTCACCAAACACTACAAACAGTCGCTAACACACAAATACCTTGTGTGTTATGCAAAGTATTTGTGGGATGTGTGTGTGTGTGTGTGTGTGTGTTGTGTTTGTTCTAAAAGGCACAGATGCTGACTTTGCTTTGAACCAGCATGGGGTCTTATTTCATTCTTTCTGTCCCATGACTGATGCGGTGCGCACACACAATCACACACACACACACTCATACACACACACACACACACACACACACACACACACACACACACACACACACACACATACACTCTTTTGTAAGTTCTAATTGCTTTTGCGTCTCTTCCCTCCTCTATGTAGGGGGGATAGTAACCAGAACCCAATAGGAAACAGCCAGGGAGGCCTCCTCCTCCTTGATGCAGGATAACACAAACAACCATTTGAGAACCGCCATTAACACAAACAGCAACCAGCCACTCCAAATCATCCCTCTATTTAATGCTACTTTATATTTATTTCTCTTTGTAGTCAATAGTCCTCTACATCTCCCCCTATAATTTACTCTTCATCAAGGCTGGGGGTGGGGTGGGGGGGGGGGGATTGTTCCATTGGTCATACCATTCAACATGCATACTGGGTTTGTGCGTGTTTAGTTTAGCGTAGGTTTCTACGATATATGAAACAACAGCATGTAAACAGGGGTTTCCTCTAGTCAAATGTCCACGATCATGTGTTTCCACACACGATCTCACCTCCATTCACACTGTCACAACATTTAGGGGCCGTAATACATTTTATGATAAGACAAAATGATTGCAACAGTTGCTACTCATGATTTCAGAAACCAGAAAAGTCAGGCAAGGACTCACACAATGACACACAGACAGACACTCTCCAGAGAATGAAGAAACAGTGGGTGTGAATGTGTGTGAGTGTGTGTGTGTTTATGCATGTGTGTGTCCTCTGATGAAGGTCTTGATGTGAGAGCCGCAGAGAAATCACAGTTGGCTGATCCAATCTTTATCAGAACACAGCCCACATGCCCCCCTGCTGTTTGTGTGTGTGTGTGTGTGTGTGTGTGTGTGAGAGAGAGAGAGAGAGAGAGACAGAAACACATGGATAGATAGATAGATAGATAGATAGATAGATAGATAGATAGAAAGATCGAGATATAGATAGACAGAGACAGACAGATAGATATGAACCAGTGTGTGTGCTACACTTAAGACACATTGTAATGAAGATGAACAATTCAATTGAACATGTGTATGTGTTTGTGCATGCGTGCATATGTGTGTATTTGTGTGTGTGTGTATCTGCGTATGTGCACTTGCAGATCGGTGTCAAACAACCATGCCTGTGTGTGTGTGTGTGTGTGTGTGTGTGTGTGTGTGTGTATGTGTGTCATAATGTGTATTGGTATTCCAGTCATGGATCGCAGCTGCCACTCACTGCTGTGAGTGGGAAGGCTGCTAGTTTCAGCACCAAGGACAGCGACACAGAGCAAGAGAGCGAGAGAGCGAGAGAGCGAGAGAGCGAGAGAGCGAGAGAGTGAGAGAGCGAGCGAGAGGGAGATAGAGGTAAAGAGAGGATGGCAGAAAGAGAAAGCGTGAGGGAAGAGCACACAGCACAGCAATACAGACAGACAGGCAGATGCAGGTACTGTGCACACACAAATGCATGCATGTGCGCAAGCATGTGCGCACATATTGAATGTGTGTAAATGGAGGTGCTACACTGGAGGTGCGACCTCTGTCTTCGCTGAGAGAATATGAGACGACTGGACCATGGGTGATTTTTAGTTTACTTGTCTTAGCCCTGGTACACACAAATAGCCAGAGAATACCAATGATACAAATGGGAAGTGGTAGAGTAGTACACAGAATTTGAAAGACACATTGGAAACTAAATTAACATTGAGAAAAATGTGCTTACAAACACACACACACACACACTCACGCTCACACACACACACACACTTCACACTAGTGCATACAAACCCATATACATACAACACATTAATTCCCAAATACACATATTCAAACACATACATAAATGTTTCACTACACAAAACAAGGATGCACAGGAAGTTACATACACATCCATCATATACAGAACAGCTAACTCTGTGTGTGTGTGTGTGTGTGTGTGTGTGTGTGTGTGTGTTTGTGTTTGTGTGTTTGCAGAATCCATAGGTTGTGATAGGCTCAGAGAATTGCCAGGCTTGGTAACCATTATTTTGACGCTTCCATGACAGGCACACGGAAGACAGGGAGCAATTCACACTCAACACACACACACACACACACACACACACACACACACACACACACATACACCCACTCACACCGATTTATGTGGCACATGAGGATAAGGAGGCTGTACATAAATACGTATGTGCATGAGGGACACATGCAGTATTCATGTGATGCGTACACACACAAACATGCATCCGCATTCATGCACACAGCCCATCTCTCTTGCTGTCTCTCTCTCTTTCTCTCTCAAACACACACACACACACACACACACAGTGGGAAAGTGACTGGGGCTGCCTGACCTACATTCTCAGCAGATATATCTACAGGCAGAGAAGTGCTAAAGAAATGGTTTACTTGTGTTTATTTATCTCCCTGTAACACACAATATACACAAACACAAACACACACACATACAGTTAAGGTTCACAACTTATCCCAACTTCTCCGGTTATGTCACTACAGAATCCAGATGTTTTGTGTTTAGCGCAAGCAGGTGCTTAACATCAGGATCAAGAATAGCAGAACCCTTCGAGCCCACGAAAACCTATTTTCAATATTTATGTCCAAAAACACAAAGAAGATAAAAAATACTGGCGGTCCAACAAGCAAATTGGAATTGATGTAAAACATGATTTTTACATCAACAAACAAAAGAGCCTGAATTTGGGAACACAAGGGCCCCATTGCCTACCCATCTTGTACCAGTGTGTCCTGTCTGTCAATTTGCTTCATTGTGGACTCAGTGTGCTGGGTGCCTGATAAACCGGAAAGGGGTGTAGAGAAGCCATTGCTTATATGACTAACAAAGTGCTTTGTCCTACTGGTCTGAAGAGAATCGTAATGCTTAAATTGTAATGCAAAGAGAGCACTATAAAGTAAAAGAGAGTGTAGAAAAACCAATAGACCAACCACTTGATTTTAAAAAGAGATAATGTTTGATTTAATATATATTTCAATGTTGAAAGCATGATTATAAGAGGGCGTTTCATTGAAATAATTAAGTGAAAAGCACTCGTCAAATTGGTAGAGTTTGTATTTTTTCTGTTAATGTCTTTTTTTCTGTATTAAACACATTGCTAATTTGTGTGTTTAAAACAGAAAACAATATAGATAAGTGGGAATCGTTAATTGATCAATTTTTTTTATGTTGCATTGAATGTTTCTCTTTTTACATTTGGGTCTCAAATGTCCAGGTTACATTCCTCCCAGCCACTCAGCTCCCTGAGTCTGCTCTCCTTCACCTCTCCCACCATCTTTTGTTCTCATGTTTTGTCATTTATTTATGTGTCCCAAGTTCCCTGTGAAGCCATTTGTGACGAACTAATTTGTTAAAAAAAAGCACTTAAAATAAATGGACTTGACTTAAGAGCTCCTTCAAATCGGCTGATAGCAGAAGAAGAGTCATTAAAAGAATTAACATCATAACAAGCCATTAAACCTTGCTGTCCCTAACTAACCCAAATGTACCCCTTGAAAACCCAAGATTTCAGAAAACAATGCGATTTACTGATCTTAATTTATAAAAAATCTAACAAAGTATAATAAGCATGCCGTGGAAGTAGAATTTACCCCAGGGTGAGGCTGAGGTGAAAACAAATCACATTTATTTTAGACTTAACCTACATTTATGAAAAGTTCCACTAAACATGGTAACAAAATGATCAAATCTAATTGTGGCTGCTTCAACTTCAACAAGCATTGAATAGATTGGATGAGATAACAAGACGTTTCATTTTTTTGACAGTACCAGCGGACATCGATGCAGATCCAACCTTTGAGCTGCGTGGAAATATCTCGCAACGATTTGCCACCCCCAACCACATGGATTTTCCACTTTTTCAGGCATTGTTGTTGTTTTTTACGAGAACAAACCGAGATGCACACTGAGGTTGTAAGGTCAAAGGTGAGCAAAGGCGCTGTGTATCAGCTTGGAGCATCCCCTCACTGAAACGTCTTTTCTTTGTTTAGAGTTAGCAGAGTTAAAAGCGACACCTTTTACCTGCTTTTCCCGTCTAAAAGACGAGAGATGTAACTGACAACCCATGTGACCCAGTGCGCACAAACAAACACACACCCACACACACACACACACACACACAAACACACACACATACACATACAGGTAACACCTTCCAATAAGGGTACAATAATTAACCATTAATTACTTAATGCAGTAATAAGCATTACTTTGTTATAAGCATTAGCATAGGGGTTGAGGTTAGGGTTAGAGGTAGCAAATAATGTATACGTCAATACCTTAGTCAACATGAACACAATTAACTTAGTTAACATGAACACCATTAGTAAACCCTGAACACCATTAGTAAATGATTACTAGACCATTAGTAAACTGTTTTAAACTGTTTACTGTTAGTTAAGGCTTATTACTGGATTTACTAATGTTAATTCATGGTTCAATTATGTACCCTTATTGTAAAGTGATACCTAACACGCAGATGCACGTTCATGCCCACAGATGAGAAAAGCTAGCATGTACGTTGAGCTGAATGAAAGAAAATACAAGAACACACACACACATACACACACACACACACACACACACACACACATCTAAGCAGTCTAGACACCAGTGCACAGAGGAACACACACCGGCGCATAGCCATTATTAAACCACCCCTGCAAATCACACACACTCAAACACACACACACACACACACACACACACACACACAAACACAACCATATCCAAACACACCACACGTATAGCTAAAAGTGCATCAGCTCTCGGGAGGTGCTTCCTCCTCCGCATAAGGCAGAGAGAGAGAGAGAGAGAGAGAGAGAGAGAGAGAGAGAGAGAGAACACACACACACACATACACAGAAAGAGAGAGGAAATATCATCAGCCGACCGCGGCTGCACAGCCGCAATTACCCACAGTGGGGTAATCACCAGCACAATGCTCTCTGGGTAGGCAGCCTTGGAGAGAGAGCGCAATACTCAGGTGAGGAGAGGAGCTAGACGGCAATCAGCCCCAGTGGGAGTAGAGAGATAGAGAGAGCTAGAGACACAGAGGAGAGAGGGAGAGAGAAAAGAGCAAGGGCCATTCCTTTAATTTCCAAGGGAGAGCTGGGGCCTTAATTACTTGATGAGTCTGCCTCCCTTCTCTCTCTCTCTCTTCCTCCCCGTTCTCTCCCTCGCTCTCTCTCTTTCTCCCTCTGTATCTTTACCCGTGCATGTATAGTAAGTGTGTCTGTGCATGCGTGTGTGTGTGGGTCTGTGTGCGCATGTAATGTGTATGTTCACGGTCATTATCAGCAGCTACAGCAGCTCCAATCACCTCCCAACACGGCTTGTGAATGCAGAAAACCACATGTGGGCAACGGAAAGGGTGAGCAAGCGATAGTGCATTGGGTGGGGGAGAGAGACAGAGAGAGAGAGACAGAGAGAGAGAGAAAAAAATTGATATTGAATGATTAAAGGAGCGTGAGGTATGGACAGAATATGAGATGAAAAGAGAGGGAGAGAGAGAGAGAGAGAGAGAGAGAAGAGAGAGCGAGAGATCGAGCCAGAATGGAGAGAACAAGAGGTGATTTATGCCTTCAGCTAGTGTTGATGCCGTCCCTCATGGCCAGTGGCCGGACACCAAGGTCGTGTCACACAAGGGGGGTTGGGGGGAGGGGGGGGGGGGGGGGGGGGGGCTCCTTGTCTCCCTATACCCTCGGGGAGACAGCAAGATGCCCGGACCCTCTACCCTCTACCCCTGTACTGTACTGTACGTCTGCCTGCCTGGCAGATAACATACAGACAACAACTCCCTGTGTTGTCTGCATGACAGCGTATCAGAAGCAGGTAGGCTGGACTGACAGTGTAAGAAGGCCATGACACACTTAAGTGTCATAGCATAAAGAAGAAAAATGTAAATGGCTGGTCAACCATACCATTTGACCAACATAGGTGCAAAACTGTCCATGTGTTGAAATGTCTCATGAATTTCTTTTTTTTCCTTCGTCAAAATCCATCCATATGTCAAACAATGGCAGATCATAAAAATAATTAAAAGTTTACCTACAGGCCAAATGTTGAAAAGTTCCCTCGGGAACCAGCCAGTGGGATGTATCAACAGAACATTTTCTATTTAGCCTTTCAAAATCGGAAGGCAAACTTGGCTTGTCAAGCTGTTGCTACTGTTTTTCTTCTCCACACAAAAGATAATAGTTTAATCCAAAATACCTGGAATCAGCTAAGTTTGTGTTAAGGTGCTGTTCTGTCAGCAGGGAACCTCGTGTGATGAAATAGGTCCCTCTTGTACTGCCATTGACAACACTTTTTAACATTAAGTGTGCACTCTGTTATCCTGTTCCGTATTCATGGCAGATCCCCCTTCAGATTTGGCAAGGACACATGAATTAGAGTGTGCACACGCTGGTATGCATATATCCATCTAATTTTGTCTATGTGTGTATGTGTGTATGTGTGTATGTATGTGTGTGTGTGTGTGTGTGTGTGTGTGTGCACGTTTGTTTGTGAGTATGCAAGCATCCATGCACGACCACACCTGCATTTCTGTGCACAATCACATACGTGAGGGAGTGGATACCGTGTGTGTGTGTGTGTGTGTGTGTGTGTGTGTGTGCACATGTGCTCGTCTGATTGCGCCTGGGTCTCAATGCACTGATGAGCTCTATTGTTCTCTTCTCTACCCCCCCCCCCCCCCCCGCCTCTCTCTCTCTCTCTCTCTCAACCTCCCCCCCCCTCCCATGCTTTGGCTGCTCTATCCCAGTGCTCTGCTGTGGAGGTCTATACCCAGAATACCAATGACGCAGTCTGCAGATAGACAGATAGCACTGTCTGTCACATGACCCTATATGTCCTGAGGCCTTACCCCAGGATGACAGCAGGCTTCGGCGTGCACACACGTGCATGTGCAGTGTAGACGCACAGGCGCACACACACACACACACATACACCCACACCCACACATGAACACCCACACACACACACACACACACACACACACACACACACACACACACACACACACACACAGCACACACATCCATATACATATGTGGTCACAGCACAGCACTCTAGAATACACTCCCACACCCATACATTACCAGCTGTACATCAGGCACACACACATGCACAAAATAGTCTTCTAAGGTAACACACACATTGTAAGTACAGACACACACACATCTTTTACAAAGGCAAATACACAAGTACAATTTTTAAAAAAGCACGCAAACACACAGAGCTGAAGCAGTGAGCACACGTTCAGCAGATCTTGCATTCACATTCAGAGGCGCACATAGACACTCAGGCAAGCTAATGGGCAAATACACAGACCCTGCATCACCGCAGAGGAGAGGGAGAGAGAGAGAGAGAGCGAGAGAGAGAGAGAGAAAGAAAGAGAGAGACACACACACACACAGAGCAGAGCAACAACCAGGCTACTGCCATGCACACACACACACACACACACACACTTCTCCAGGGGAAGGCACCCCACCCCTGCTTTTCACACAAACACATTCGTCACTGACACAGCAGCACACAGCGCCTGGCTATTCCGTTGAACCAAAAGAAAACACACACATACAAACTAACACTTTATATCAATAATATGTACTGTCCCGTCTCCTCAGGTCCTCTCATTGTGGAACACTTTGTGACTTTTGCACATACATTTTGTAGGACAATTTTCACGCATCAATGTTGACGCGGGTTGATGATTACATTGCTAGGCTTTTCCAAACTAAATAGGTGCTCAGAATCTGTTATGTACACATGTTTTTGTGTTTCATTATTTCTTTGTAATAATTGTAGAATTCTGTAGCATGCTTTTAATTTTTAATTAAACAATGTTATTTGTTATTTGTTTAAGTCAGAGTCAAAAGCTGATAATGAATGCAACACTAATTGTCCATCTTGTCAGTTTAGTGTGAACCACTGAATTACCTGAGAATCATGTTAATGTCACTGAATACCTAAAATCTACTTAGAAACTATAAAACCTTTATTAATAAAGCCCTTATGAAATCCCAATTTTATTGTTGGTCAATATTCTCAATACTGGTGCTCGGCTTTAAACTCTCGATGCTTGTTAGGAGATTGTATTGATTAAAACATGACTAGTAGTGACACACACAGACACAGACACACACACACACACACACCCCACCCCCCCACCACACACACACACACACACACTCACACACACACACCCACACACCTCCCACACACACCCACACTTCCCCCCCCAACCACAGACAGACACACACACACACACACACACAGACATACACACACACACCCACACACCTCCCACACACACCCACACTTTCCCCCACACCCCCCCCCCCCCCACCACAGACAGACACACACACACACACACACAGACATACACACACACACACACACACACAAAAACAATTATGTTGGGGGAAAAAAACAAAAAACAGGTGCCTAATGTGGCACTGCTTGCTAAATTTGATTGGGGGACTTTGCCAAAGTATCATACCAGCCTCGATTAGTAACAAGCTCATTACAATGATTATCATCTTGGCACTGGAAGGCCCAAGTAAAATACCCATACACAATTGGACACAGTTAAAAAAAGGAACTGCAGCAACATATAAACAATAAAATGCAAGTGCGTACAGTTTAATGGAGTGTTTCTAAATATGTGTGTATGTACAGCATGTATACCCAGCCCGTTTCTGTGCACTTGTCTCTTTGTTTTGTTGCAAGTGTGTGATTCATAATATATTTGTGTGCACATGTGTTGGTGTGGGTCCCCTTGGAATTGGCAAGGCTCCATGTGTGTGTATGGGAGTGTGCATAGGAGTGTGCGCATCTGCATCTAATTGTGTAAATATGCAACCCTGTCTATGTGTGTGTGTTGTTATGTTGTATGTGTGTGTGTGTGTATGTGCAATTATATAGTAGGCCTGTAGATGCAAGAGTGCATGTGTGTCTCTCTGTCTATGTGTGTTATTATTTGTCTGAGTATGCGAGTGCGTATTTGTGTATAAGGGGCGCGTGCGTGCAAGGGCCTTTCACCTTCAACACCTGTTGTGAAATATGTATACGTGCATTGCTGCGTTCTCGTAAGTAGACTTGTTAGGCTGCTATCACACCGTGTAGCGGCAGACCTGGCAGGGTGTCACCTGATCGGAAGGTGTGATTTTCTTATGCAAACGGGTGCGTGAGTGAGAATACAATTAATACTATGCTGCTTGGAACAAAAATGGAGACTCGGAAATGTGCGTTTGTGGCGTTGCACTACGGTGTGCATGTTGTTCTGTGTGTGCGTGTGTGTGTGAAGTGTGTGTTGGTGTTTGTAATTCGAATGCGTGTGTATGTGTATGTGGTCTAGATCACATAGGTGTGTATGTACATGCATGCCTGCAAGGTTATGGGTGCCATATGGGTTTGTGCGTCTGCACATGCATGTGTAAATGGGCTCAGGTGGATTGAGGACTCGGCAGATGGACATTTGGAGCAGCTTTGTGCCCTGCAGCAAGATACACACACATGCACGCACGCATGCACACACACACACACAAACATTACCCAATGTGGTTGCAATATTAACCTTGTGTAACCGTAGCTCAGAGACACCATAAAAAAGTTGTCCTCAAGACCTCAAATTGCCCATCGACGTTCTAATCCCATAATTCAACTCTCCAAACATGGAGCAAATTAAAACCTGCATAGCTTCGTTTTAATTTAGCCTTGATGGCGCTTTTATCTGTGTCTTCAAATTGCCCCCAGATAGAATAACAGGACAAAAACACAATAGCTCTACTAAATCTTCACAATTATAGACAATTCCCAACTTAATGTAATGAATGTATTAAGTGTGAGGTAATGGGTATATATCTAAAACATTTTTAATGTAATAATGGAAATTTGTTTACACCCTGCTAATCATATGTTTCAAGCTAATTACTGTTAGCTTTCTCAATGCTTATTCAACGCAGCATTATGCGTTCATACATTAATTTATAGCTAATGTGTCTTGCTTATGACCTTAGTGCCAGCAAGATCCTCTGAACGGCGTATGGAAGTTATCAAGGCCCACAGCAGGTGCATGGCAGCGGCGCAGGAAGCACTACAGCTATCTCAGTATAAATACCCCAAGCATTTAACACACTTGTGAAAGTCAAAGGACCCCATTCAACATCCTACTCTGCTGAAGATGAAAATAACGACTTGATTTTAAATGTACTCCGGTGTGAACAATAGAACCCTGATGTCAGCATCATGACCTCATTTTTAAGGCCAAAGACTTTGTTTCTTTTATCTATTACTCTACAGCAAAGCGCTGGCACTCTTCGCTGCCCAGTCTTTGGTTCCTATAAACGGTTCCACCTTTTTATATGGAGCAAATATGATTCTAACAATGCTTATTATGTAACTAATTAACAATTTGTTAAATATTTATCACCCCACGAAACATAGTGGGAAATATGTAACTACTCCACTCAAGTACACATACATTATCTATTTATTAATTTATGAATGCTACAGTCCTTGAGGAAAGCTACTAAAAACACTCACGACTCCAGCCTCTCATTTATAGAGGATCTCATGAAGGTATTCATGTGGCCGTCTGATGTTTAACGTCTGCACATAAACCATGACAAATGTAATAAAAATTGAACCTGATTCCGACTGAATGAAGAACATACGACGGCGGCTCTGAAATCGGTGTGATGTACCGACCCCAGCACCGCCAAGCTGGGGGTCAGACAGGGGGCCGCAACGCACCGCCGTGCTCTGTCAGACCGCCCTTCAGGGGTCATCGCTGGTGAGGGCGAGCACGGCAGAGGCGGACCAAAGGAGCATGGGCATAGTGCTTCAGTATACGCAATGTTTTTCGTGAAATTAAGAATCTCACATTAGTCCAGGAGTTTCGTTTATTTTGTCACCACAAAAGCCAATGCCTTCCTTTCATTTGATTTAAATACACATTTTGTATTTTATTTTGCATTTCTTTAAGGGGTGGGGGGGGGGGGGGGGGGGGGTGACGGGCTGTCCTCGTAGCTCGTCTCGCACCAGCTGCGGCATCAGCAGGAGGGGTGCGGGCGGGGGGTGTTGGAAGGAGGGGGGGGGGGGCAATAGGGGAAAGGAGGGGGGAGCGACTCTGTTCCCTGAGGAGTGTCCCCTGCCAGCACAGTGCCACCGATCAGCAGCCAGCCAGCAAGCAATGCACTGACCTCACTCTCCTCAACACACACACACACACACACACATGCACACGCATCCTCAGACACACACACACACACACACACAGACACACACACACACACACACAGACACACACACAGACACACACACATGCACACGCATCCTCAGACATGCACACACAGACGCATACACAGACGCACACACACACATGCAGACACAGACGCACACACACACATGCAGACACAGACGCACACACAGACACTCACACACACACACACACACACATATCCTCGCCAGAGGCACTTGCTGTCCCCGTGTCTCCTTCCTATATACGCCAGCTGCCTGTCTTGCTACCAACAGAGCATGTCTGTCTCACTTTCTGTCTCTCTTGTCTGACTCTGTTGCAATAAAATTCCATTCATTTCCATGACTTCTGCCAAAATGGAAAATGCATGCTTCAAATTGTCTACATTTTAATAAAGTAACAAAATATAATAAATATGAATAGATAACAACAAAGATTGCAATGGAAGTGTGCCTATTTCAAGATCTCTCCGTCTACCAGAAGTCTGGATGCTCAATCTCTGAATGTTACCTGCCTGGCAGCCTCCGCCATTGGTCCAGTTAGCGTTCTGCCAATCAGCAGCATCTCTGTTTCTGTATTTGTCTGTCTGTCGGTCTGTGTGTCTGTGTGACTGCCTGCCTGGCCATCTGCCTGTCTGTCTGCCAGCTCTGTCTTACCACCCGCTACTATGGGGACTGTCAGCCACTGTGCCGGCCTGTCCATCCGCCTGTCTGTTCATCATCTGCTTGTGTCTATATTTGTTCTGCTGGATACTGCATGATCTGCCTAGCTCATGGGCATGGTACTACACTAGAAAGAGTCACCTTGTTTCCTTTGTCTGCAGTTGAGGCCAATTTTGTGGGGTGACTCTATGTTGACATGCTGACATAGGTATGTGTGCACAACAGCCAAGCCGGGGTAAAACCTCTAACCTAATACCTTAATTTCCCCTCTCACCTAAGACCTAAACCTAACCATCCCTAACCTAATACCTAAACTTAAGTCTCTCTAATATAATTGTAACCATCTCTAACCTAATACCGACACTTAACTCTCTCTAATTGAAACGTAACCGTCTCTAACCTAATACCTAAACATAACCATCTCTAGTGCACAAGGGCTTGTACATCGTGACGTCACATCGCATTGATCGCCTCCATTTTGAAAGTATAGGATCATAGGAATGTTATTGGTAGTAATGGTGCTTCATTGTTACCTTATAACTCTGTGTCACAAAATAGCGAAGTTTCACCAACAAAAGATCCAATGATGCATTCTGATGTACAAATCCTATACCTAAACTCAACCATCTCTAACCCAATACCTAAATGTAACGATCTCTAACGTAACATCCTAACTTAACTCTCTCTAATCTAAACTCCACCATATCTAGCCTAGGCTAAAACCTACACTTTACCATATACCATATGCAATATATTCTCTTTCATACAGTTTTTTATACCATTGCATTACATGTATTCCATGCATGCGTTTCATTATTCATTATTGAATCTTGTTAAATCAGTGTCTTTCTTCAATAATAATAAATAAATCAGTATGACATAGGAATGTCCAGGACATGTATTGTATGCTCAGCCACATAGGCCTACAGTTTGTGAAATATTCTTGTCTTCTTCATTCTATAATAATTTGGTTTTCCTGTCGGTAGAACCAGGTTAAGAGCAAATCTCAAATTTACTGTGATTTATTTTCAGTTCCTTAAGAATAAACTCAGTACATGGGTATTTTTCTTCCAGCAGGCGCTAATGATATTAACGAATGCTACGACTTCCAGCATTCTGCTCATGCATTTGTTCACACCTTCCCCTAACTCCTCATGAGTCTTTCGAGCCATGTCTAGCTTGGTGGTGGGTTTTGTTGTTGTTGTTGTTGTTGTTGTTGTTGTTGTTGTTGTTGTTGTTTTGCTCCGGAAGTAATATGTTGCCGGTTTCTAAGCCTATATTTTGGGTAAATACAGACTTTTCATTCACTGTCACAGAGAAGGCTGGCACTCTTCCACTTCACAGGCCTAGTCATCACCATCATCGGAACAACTTCCTGTCGTCATCTATAACTTCCTGTCGTCCAAGGGGTCTGATGGAGGAAGAAGGTTTATTATCTGGTGAGAGCTTCTCTCTGCCTATTTCTCTCATTCTCTCCCTCTCTCTTTCTATTTCAGACTCTTCCCCATGTCCTCTTTGTTTTGTCTCCCCAAGAGCACAAGGCAGTGTTTGACGACAGGCTTCTCTCAACCAGAAAAACTCAGCCTGACTCTCTCGCTTCACAGTCAAGGGCAGCACTGATAGCGGTAGAACAAAAGGAAGAGGGAGAGAGACAGACAGCGAGAGACATAGAGAGAGAGAGAGAGAGAGAGAGAGAGAAAATGGGGGGATTCTTGCTGTGATGTCTGGAGCTGACTGTAGTGTGTCACAGTATTGTGTGACTTGTGTTACAATAGTGAGGAGCAGTGACTTTTGACCCACCCTTCTCTCCACAAGTGGTAGAGCCAGAGTGTGTGTGTGTGTGTGTGAGAGAGAGAGAGAGAGAGAGAGAGAGAGCGATAGAGAGAGACAGTGAGAGAGAGGGAAATCTAACAGAATAAACAGCAGAAATTGTATGGATTTAATCAAAGCATATATTTATTTCTATATATATTTATTTATATTTTTCCACATAAAAAGTATGACCATACCATAGGCCACTTACGACACATTACCAACCACAATGTTAAATAAAATGGTGTGTGCTTTTGATTTCTTTAAATCTCTGTAGAACGACACATTCCTTTCTTCCTTCTAACACCTCACAATATGTGTGTGTGTGTGTGTGTGTGTGTGTGTTTGTGTGTGTGTGTGTGTGTGTGTGTGTGTGTGTGTATTTACAGCCCCTCCCTGGCTCAGAGCTCCCAAGAAGCACATCCTGTACCGCCACAGCCAGCACGCTAGCTAGCCGGCTAATCCCTATTGTGGGTTGGCCCAGTTAGTATGTCGTTCCCTGCTTTTGGAGGAGAGCATGTTAAACTAGGGGATGGGGGCCCTCTGCTATTTATAATGATAAACTCTGGCTCCGTGTTTCTGCTGCACCGATAGATGTTATCTGTGTCACTCTTTGTTTCTCCCGCTCCTTCCCTGCCTCCCGCCCTCTCTCGATCTCTCTCCCTCGCTCTCTCTCCTCCCTCTTCCTCTGTTCTCGCTCTGTCTCCCCTGACACGGTCTTTCCTTCATGTTTCCTTCTCTTTCCCGGTGTCCTCACGGTCGTTCTTAGGCTACGTCTTCTTGTTTTTGCGCTACACTGTCTCTCTCCCTCCCCTTCCTCTCTTTTCTCTGCTCCCACCTCCCCACCACCCCTTCCCGCTAACCCCCACCCTTCTATGTGTTGCCCAGATGCAGAGGAGACAGCTGTGTTGCGTTTTAAAGTGTGCCAGTTCAAACCGAGATGCATGGCATCTGCTGTTGGCAGAAAATAACAATAATAACCAACCCCCACTGTAGCCATCTATCTTTCTCCCCTCTCCTCTCTCCTGCTATCTCTCCCTCTCACTCTTTCTCTGCCTCCCTCTCTCCCTCTCCCTAGCTCTCCCTCAGTCTTTTGTTTCAGAATCTGAGATGAGATGAAAGACAACTGCAGTCCAGATGGGGTAAACGCTGCAAACAAGTTCCATTTCCAACAAACTTCGCAATAACCTACAATTATAAAACCATCCACCACTGTCCAAAAACAACGTCCTGCAACGTGTTAGTGGGGGCTTGTTAGCTCCGTTGGTACACAGAAACCTAGCCGACTAACTAGCTAGCAACCCGAGTAGTCGCCCAAATGAGGTCCCCACTGATTCATAATGCCAATGTTTGTTAGACATGATGTAGAGATCCCGGTGATCAAGCTAACAAGCTAAGCGTACTGGGTGGCTGGCTGGCATGCTACACCGTAGATGTCAACAAAGAGATTGACAATGCCGCCAGCCAGCTTGGGACCTCATTTAGGCCGGCTAATCAGGCTGCAGCGCGGTGCGTTGTGTTAAGGTGGAGCCCTCCTGGGACCAAAGCTTTGGGAAGCAGCAGGGGGGGGGGGGGGGGGGGGGGATGTCTCATCTGGTCTAGCCAGGGAGGATGCACCCAAACAGGGCGAGAGGAGGGAGAGGATGGGGGGGGGGGGGGGGGGGTACATGGAGACAGCAGCAGGCTGTGGGAACCAAAGCTGTAATTAGGTGTTCTGAGCCTCACGCCCACATGCTTCATATAAAGACACCCCCCATGCCCCAGCACCCCCCACCCACCACCAACACCAAGCAAATGGGCTCCCTGGTGCCTGAGCATTGGTGCAGAGACACACACACACACACACACACACACACACACGCACACACACGTGCACCCACTCTACACACACGTGCGCATACATACAAATACACATTCACACACACACATGCACACACACTCTCACACACACACACACACACACACACACAAACAAATTCAAGCAAACACACAGAGACACACGTAGAGCACAGGATTTGATCGTGGGAGGGCTTGCGCACACTGACAGCATACAAACATATAGAAACCAAAAACACCTTATTCCCAAACGATCATGAAGTCATGAGACAAAGGGTCTGTGAGAACACACAGTTTAATGCACATTCATAATTTAAGAGTCGATTTATGATAATGAATCAAACTAGTTTGCTACTTAGCATATCTAGCATATATGGGAATGTTCAAGGATGGCACCAAACAGAAATATGTTTCTTTTGGGTCTGAATGAGGGTTGCACCATTGTACGTCATTTAAATGAGAAAAAACATGAAACATATTTTGAAATATTTTTCAGCACCGAAATAGAAACTATGCGCGCCCACCAAAAATCAATCCAGCACAGTAAAGAAGAAGGGAGCCAGCTATCTCCACAGAAAGCCTGTCTCACCCATCTCCCTTGGTTCGGGAGAGCAGAACAGAGGCAGACTGGCTTTCGACCACGGCAATTTTAATCAGCCTTTTTCACACTTCATTGGGAATTCATCGCTGCCTTCCCCCTTCAAACATTGTTTGGGACAGTTATCAGCGGCAGGCAGCATATCCGGTAATTATACATGCAAGGTAATGCTGGGAGCCCAGCTGAATATTTCAGCCAAATGCGTGTGCCGCTGAGAGGCCCTGGAGGCTACAGCTGCTTCGTGACGCTAGGTCTGTGGCCGCCATGATTGAGGAACGCTGTCCGAGAGTGCCATCCATGAACTAGCCGCTTGTGCTACATGCTAAATGCGGCTCAGCCGGGGAAGCATGCTAAGGCGCTTACGTGTGATGCAATGTGATTTGCATTACAATCAGGCAATTTTGGCGCCACTGGCAAGTGTTGATGTAGGATCCCCCTTCCAGAAAAAAATTTTGAAATCTTTTTGCTCGCATTTCTATATGAGATGCAGGAATAAGCGGGTGGGAAACATGTTTTGTACGTTAGCACAACCTTCTAGATCAGTACATTTCTGAGAGTTCAGTGTGTTCATATTTAATATGTGACAATGAGAAGACAGCTGCTGATGGAACTCAACACACACACACACACATCAACACAACCGCACGCACACACACAAACACACACACACACACACACACACACACACACACATATATAACAGACACAAGCATGAATAAACCCACAACTCAGACAGTGAGGGTCCACAGCAGCAGAGGCATAACAGTGAGTCATCCAGACAGTCCAAAAATACACACACACACACACACACACACACACACATTGTGTCATGGCAGCAGTGCTGTCAGATAGCATCAGAACTTAGCCTATAGACACTGTTGACAGGTGTAGACCGCCAGTCACGGACACAAACGTACGTACACACACACGCACACGCATGCACACACACACACACGCACACACACAGCCTGCTCACGTCCTACAACCTGTCATGTGACAGACCACGCTAACTCATAATGCAGCCAATTCAGTTTGATGTGTTTGTTTCCCAGACATACACACACAGGTGTATGTCTGTGTGTGTGTGTGTATGTGTATGCAAGTGTGTGTGTGTTTTTGTATTAGTGTGTGTGTGTGTGTGTGTGAGATCACACAATTACAAAATAAAGAAAGAGGTATATATAGTTAAATAGAACCATCACATGTGCATGTGATGATGTACATGTGTGAGCAGGGTCTCCTCGGAGCACATGTCATGGGAAGGCTGGGTGTTGCGTCATTGTGTAAAACTCACATCAAGTCAACATCACAGCAGGCCCGAGTCCTGCTGGCACACTATAGGGTGAATACTGGCTAGGCAAGCATGGAGAACTGCTACAGAATTGCAGTCAGATCAATACAATGATTTGGAGCTCTATCTTTCTCTCTCTCATTCTCTCTACCCCGCTCTCTCTCTTCCGCACGCTCTTTCTCTAATTCTCTTTTTCTAACTCTCTTTCTCTAACTCTTTTTCTTTCTCTCTATTTCTCTAACTCTCTCTCTCTCTATCTTTCTCTCTCTCTCTCTTCAACATCTGTGGGATGTTGAAGAGAGCTTATGGCGCTTCATAATATGGTGTGTATATGCATGTGTGTATGTGTATGTGTATGTGTATGTGTGTGTGTGTATCTGTGTGTGTGTGTGGGGGGCTGGGGTGTTGGTGCTGGTGTTTATTTTCAGCCTGCAGCTAAGAAAGAAAATCTGTTCTCCTTTTGTTTGTGTGTATGTGTGTTTATGTGTGTGTATGTGTGTGTATTAGTTACAGCACGCATGTGTGTTTATATATCTAAAGTGTATGTGTGTGCGTCAGTGTGTGCGTCAGTGTGTGTGTGTGTTAGTGTGTGTGTCTATGTGTGTGTGTGTGTGTGTGCGTATAATCAGTGAGAATATATAAGACTTGTGTGTAGGAGGCAGACAGATACGACTGGAGGGGATTACACTATAGCGTGCAGCTTTTGCAGAAGTGTGTGGCTGTGTGTGTGTGTGTGTATTCATATGCGTGTATATATGTGTGTGTATGTGTGTGTGTGTGCGGGTGTGTGTGTGTGTGTGTGTGTGTGTGTGTGTGTGTGTGTGCATGTGCATGTGTGAGTGGGTGTGTAAACCTGTGAATGAAGATTTTGGAGAGTGGAGTGCCCTCCATCCACACGTTCAGACCTCCGCACACGTTCCCATTTAGGGGAGACCTAGCGAAGGGGCCCGAGTGGTACTCAGCTCGTTTGAATGACTCACCTACCTGGATCATTGTTCATCGTTCTCCCAGTGCACAGAACCATATGTGTGGTGCCTCAGACAAATATGACCTGATTGTTAGCAGAGACGCCTTCTCCCATATGAAGGGTGCGCACGGCAACAGATGGACAGACACTCACGCACACACATGCATATGATGAGCACACACCCACAGATGAGAACAATAGTTCATCAAAATGCAGATACCTTTGCACGACGGCCACATAGAAACAGACACCTTCACCCACATATACACATATTAATTTACACAGAAACTGATTCTTGGCCGTGCACATGCATGTGCGCATGTATTCAGCGCTCACATCTCACACCTCGGTCCTCGTCCAACGACGGCTACAAAAAAGCCCACCAAGAGCTCTCTGCAGATCAGATAATCCCGCCATCTGCCATCATTTCTAAACCATTGCAGACCCCCGGTAAGAAGCACCATGGCCACCAAGTGAAATAATGATTCCTATCTCCCCCACCACCCCCGAAACCCTCATTACCTTCATCCAAGTCAATGACAGAAAAAAAATAAAACTTTAGGGCCAATTGTAAGTAAGGTCCGTTACATCGTCTGGAATTGCTTTCTCACTGCTTAACTGAAATGCAGGAATCTATGTGCCATTCAAGGGGCAACGGTGTCTTGATGTTGTTAGCCGAGGAAATTAAGAAAGTACAGTAGATGGGGTGCAGACTGCAAAAGTGAAATAGTCGGTAGCTCCAACCTCAGTTTTATTTTGTACTCATCCTATGAGGTGCAATGAGGCCACATATTTGCTTATCATACAGTATTTACAGTATTTATTTATTCATCATTTGCTTTGTTATTGTACGCACAATTCCCTAATTTCCCCATCCTCCTCTCTGTGTGGCATATTGGGGATCGGATATTAAGCCTCTGTGTGAGTGTGTGTGTGTGTGTGTGTGTGTGTGTGTGCGGGCATCATGAGCATCTGTATGTGCATGTGTGTGTGTGTCTGGGTCTGTGTCTGTGTGTGTGTATGTGTTTGTGCGCATCATGTGTATCTGTGTGTGCATGTGTGTGTGTGTGTGTGTGTGTGTTTGTGTGTATGTGTATCTGTGTGTGCATGTGTGTGTGAGTGTGATGCCATCTCTCCATCATGTCTGGGCCCAGCAGCAGCAACAGCAGCAGCAGGGAAGGGGGGGGGGGGGGGGGGATGTTTCGTCTCCTGTTATGCAAGATGGAAATGAGTTTGCCACGCTTTGCTGTAGCTGAGCTATTTTGGAACGTCTCACGTCGAAGAGAGAGAGAGAGAGAGAGAGAGAGAGAGAGAGTGTGAGAGAGAGAGAGAGAAAGAGACAACGTTTCACATCGGAGAAGTAGAGAATGAGAGAGAGAGAGAGAGAGAATGAGAGAGAGAGAGAGAGAGAGAGAGAGAGAGAGAGAGAGAGAGAGAGAGAGAGAGAGAGAGAGACGGGAAAAAAAAGGAAAGCGCTAGGCTGAGCAGGAAAATTAGGTCACTTACACGAGCGGGGCAGCGCCTTCTTTGGGGAAGGCAGTGAGCAGACGACAAAGGGCCAAGACGAGAAGAGTAAAACATGTAGGGGTGTTTATTCAGGGCACAGAGTACACAGGTAAGAGGAGGAAAACGAGACGCGGTGCCGCAGCTTAGCGCGTAGCAGGAAAGCAGGGAAGCGTTTTAATGGGGCTCCGGGTGATGACCTGAATACATACCCAGCAGTCGTAGTTGAAGACAAGCACATATAACATAAACCCATGTTTGCGGAAAGGTGTGTGTGTGTGTTACGTAGATGCCTTTGTATTTTTTCATGCAAATGTGTAAGTAGGATGTACATGGGAGTGTTTATGTGTGTGTTTGTATATACAACATATACTGTATATGTGTGTGTGTGTGTGTGTGTGTGTTTGTGTGTGTATGTGTGTGTGTGTCTGTTTGTATGTGTGCGTGAATGTATGTATGTATGTGTGTGAGGAAGCTGCAGTGGTATTAAAATAGTCCAATGCTTTGCCTCTACAGTCAACATGGTAACCAAACCTGCTTGTTATCTAGGGCTGCAGAGCTACAGAGAGAAACACAACAAAACACACACACACACACACACACACACTAACACACACACACATAGTCAGACAGAGAGGTCAGGGCCAGAAATACAAGGTGGCTTATATGAGGTGTGGTGAAGAGAGGCAGAGTGAGAGAGAAAGGTAGAGAGAGAGAGAGAGAGAGAGAGAGAGAGAGAGAGAGAGAGAAAGGTAGAGAGAGAGAGAGAGAGAGAGAGAGAGAGAAAGGTAGAGAGAAAGGTAGAGAGAGAGAGACAGAGACAGAGACTGAGGAACAAGGAGAAAAGGGCAGGCAAGGAGTTGCTACATGATGTGGGTCTGTGTGTGTGTGTGTGTGTGTGTGTATGTGTCTGTGTGTGTGTGTGTGTGTGTGTGTGTGTGTGTGTGTGTGTGTGTGTGTGTGTGGCTGGCTGCGCTGTCAGCGGTTTCTGGAGGACACATTTGAGGAGGACTCCAGGTGGCAGGTGGACGTGCCCTAGTTTGAGGCGCGGTGCTCGTGTCCCCCAGCACGACCCCCCCCCCCCCCCCCCCCCCCTCCTCCATCGCACCCCACCCACATCCCTCAAGAGACAGACACAAAGACAAAGACAAAACACCCCCACACACACTCAGACAGGACACATAATATGTATCTTTGCATAGAGACAAGCACATATTTAATTATATGTGTACGTATACAAAGCGTTCATCAGGTCTTTCTGTCTGACCACTGTATATTCTGGCTCTTCCAGAGTCATTATTTACATTCATGTCTCTGAGACATCACCTTACTCAGCCTACTGACTATATATGCCTTGATCTTCTATTAGCTTCTACAGAAAAGTAGGCTTTCATAATCATGAGGAAAATACTCACTAAACGAAATGGAATATTGAAAGGAATTTTACTTTTCATGCATTCCAACCAAGTATCATTAAAGTGAATGGCTAATGAACAGTAAAAGGTTATTAAGGTGTCTTAACTCTGCTATACCTTCTCTCTTCATTGTGAATGCCAACCACAGCAGGATGAGACAAAGACAATCACCACATCACAATCATTCTTTTTTGATGTGGCAAGATTGAGTTTCTTCTACTTGCCTTGTCAAGTTTACCAACAAATCCACTTATTTTATAAAATGTCATACTGCAAGAAGAAAATGATATACAAATCTATCTATCTATCTATATATAATAAGCACAGCGATTGATTGGAACAGAAATTGTACCCGCTTAGACATGGACTTTTCCAACAACACAGCTGTTTCGAGTCACTGGACTCGTTTGACGCCCCGTTACAGCGGGACATCATCAAAAATAAGTGTGCTCCAGTTGCTTTTCTGATGCCATTTCACTGCTTCTGCTTTAGATTTTCTGAGGTCATCAAAGCAAACCATTAGTTGCAAAAAATGTTATCTACGTCATTAGTGGGTGAACAAAAGCTGTCCTCCTGCATGCAACACGAAATGATCGATTCAAGCTCCGTTTTCAGTTTTGTTATGTGTATGTGTGTGTGTGTTTGTGTGTGTGTGTGTGTGTGTGTGTGTATGTGCGTATGTGTGTGTCTTTTGGTTGTCATTATTACAGTTTTCCCATTTACGTACATGTGGGCACACATTGTCTGAGCCTCGGCGCATTGGTGCACAATGGCCATGCTGTTTACGCGTGTGTCTCTGTGAATGTGTGTGTGTGTGTTTGTGTGTGTGTGTGTATGCGTGTCTATGCATGTCTAGTGAACTGTCATTCCTAAAGAGGGAGCGCGTCGCTGTCATGTGCTGACACTTCTCATTTGCTGCTGTCCTGTGAAACGGCGCGGAAGGTCAAAGGTCATGACAGAGTGCATCGGAGAGAGAGAGAGAGAGTGAGCAAGAGGGATGCGACGCCCTCGCCAAGCGCATCATGTCATGCCTGCCTGAACCTGCGCTGCGATGCGCAGGCCTTGCACCCTCACCTCGCAGCAGACTCTAGTAAACAATAATAATACAGAGGAAAATCGAGACCCCCTCTTGTACAGACAAGCCAATGGTCCGTGCGACCGTTGGCCTGAACCTGATTCCTGCTGATTCTCAGGTGCATCTCTGGGTTGATTTGTCATAACACGTCGTCGGGGAAAATTACCACCATCACCGCCGCGGTGCTGTTGTTGAGCTATTACGCATCTGTCTGTCCTCGTAAATTAGCATGCAGAGTGGGAACAATGACATCATAAATGGGGGTAGTTTCACAGTCTATAACAATAACAATAAGATCAATGGGAGGATTGATGGATACACGCAGTGTTCACGCTAGCCCCCAGTGCATCCCTCATGCAGACAACACTTTTCACTTTAGCTTACTACTGACCGTCGGACAGGCTCTGGCTCCACTGATCAGAGGCATGTACAGGAGGGAGCCATGCTCTGCCATGCGCCTCTCGCATGCTGCACTACAAACTGCACCCTCTCGTACCCCCCCACCCAGCCTTCTCCTCCTCCTCCTCCTTCTCCTCCCCCTGTAGGGCTTCCATTCCTCTCGACCGGTGTCACTTTTCGTCATCAATTACCCATTAGACAGAGTCATATTCGCCCAATATTGCCTTCGTGTGACTGGGAGATTTTACAGTGATCAAAACCGACAAATCTGATTTAGGGAGCCGGCATAAATAAGGAAGCCTGCGCCCACCACAATCGCCCTGATGAATAATGGATGCCTGTTTTGTAATCATTTTCCAATATAGCGACACCGTGCCCGGGAATGGTGCAACAAGGAAGTGATTACTATGTGTCCAACCTTCGCACCTTCCTGCCACTGTCCCTCAAACACACACACAGACACACACACGTACACATATACACATGCACATACATGCATGCACATGCACATACAAGCACATAAACACACATACACACAAACGCACACCCACACACACATACACCCACACACACATGCACCTACACGCACATACACACACACACACACACACACACACTGAGTGTTCACACACTGAGTGTTCACACACTGAGTGTTCACACACTGAGTGTTCACACACTGAGTTAGCTCTAGCAGGACAATGGATGTGGAACACTTCACCACAGGTTATGACACCCGGGTGTAAAACGTTGACACGACACATGCACGCGAATGGGTGTGCGTATGTGTGCGTGCATTGTGATGGACACGGCGCGACGATGTTACTTACTCGATCTTACTCAAATGAATGACCGTGAGAAATGTAATTAGGTGGCCACAACACAGGGGGTAGCAGGGTCGCGGTGCAGTGATGATACGACACGATTTTAAACGGCGCTTCCCATGCTCTTTGTAATATTCTTCAAGCCGCAGCCTCTAATGGGAAAAGGCCAAACCAGGTTATGAGAATCCTTATTTACAGCAGGCTGCCTGGCTGTGAGAAGTAGGTCATGCAGCATATCCTCCCATGAAAAAAAATGAAAAAATGAAAACCTTCCCCGCACCATTTAATACTTTCCTTTTGAATGTGTGTTGCCTTTCAACGGCACTGGAAGGAAGGACACAAACAGACAGACTACTAGCAGGGCTCCTCCTCACAGTATGTCCTTCTTCACGCTTAAATTATGTTACCAAGATCTGGGCAAATTTCAACTTTTACCTGACGAAACAACTAGAACAAAAAGGGGTGCTACCGCCACTTTGGAAGTGGTGATTAAAGTGGACGTTTCAAATTGGCTAACATTTTATGACAGGCATCCATTAAGGCAACAATTAAAGTAAATGAATGAGGAGAATATAATGTGCTAATGCTTGTTTATCCTATGAAATCTGCTAAGTAGGAGATGGATCCTAACTTGTGCTAATGCAGTTTCTATCAAGATGAATCACAATAATTGCTCTCAGATAGCAATTTTCAATTGTGTACAGAATCCACTTAAAATGTGAACTTCAAAAACATCAACTCTTATCGCCCAACATGTTTATCAAAATAATAAAACGTTTTTGAACGGCCTGGAATTTGGAGTCATTTTCAACAAACTGTTAGTGTGTGTTTTGTTGTGTTTCTCTCTGTAGCTCTGCAGCCCTAGATAACAAGCAGGTTTGGTTACCATGTTGACTGTAGAGGCAAAGCATTGGACTATTTTAATACCACTGCAGCTTCCTCACACACATACATACATACATTCACGCACACATACAAACAGACACACACACACATACACACACAAACACACACACACACACACACACATATACAGTATATATTGTATATACAAACACACACATAAACACTCCCATGTACATCCTACTTACACATTTGCATGAAGAACTGCTAATCTGCCCTAATCTGCCTAATCTAGCAATGCCTGCCCTTACATATCATTTTCATGTTGTAATGTTAAAGGAGGTCCATGGGTGAAATTAGTTCAATCTGGGGCTTCATATCTTTCCCAACCCATGGATGTATTTCATATAAAAAACATCTTACGTTGGTAATAGGATTACGATGATTACATATGGGTTTGAAAAGCGAATTAACAGAATTATTTGTCTTTAAATGAATGGCGTGCTTTGTTTAAACAGGTTGTTAGTTATTAACAGATTTTAACATAATAATATGGTAGTCCATTTTCATTTCATGGTGTCTACACCCAGATGACTATATTATATGCAGAAGAAACTAGCTGTAGGTGGCAATTTTATGTCAACTCAAATTCGTATCAACTTGCATTCTGCATCTGTATTCAACAGAGTCTCCAACGACTTCCAGTGATGATTGTTAGTCATCCAGATCCCACAATGCATCTCCAGTTCATTTACACCTGGACTTAATTCATGGATTTGTTCGTTTGGCACCATCCAATCATGGTGAGCCAATCACCAGCCCATCAGTCAACTGGCAGGATATATCTGTTAACACTAAAGGTGTGAAGGGGATGTCCATCAGTGAGAAAGGAGGAGGGTGAAAGGATATTGGTGGGGGCTGGGGGCTGGGGTTAGGGGGGGTATAGGTGAGCATCCCCCCCCCCCCCCACCCCCGATGTGATGGATGCCTGTGGGAGCCCGTTATGCCACAAGGTGAAAGTCTCCATTAATCACCACCACAGGTTTCCTCCACAAACCCCGGCTTTCCCATTACCCACGCACTCTAAGCGGCCTGATTGGTTTTTAATTGGCCCCGCTCGCCAGGAGATATATCTTGTCGTCTCCCTCCCCCCCCCCCCCCCCCCCAAAGGAGAGACATGACGTTCACATAGAAGGTTCCACCACCTCAAGAGCACCACTGTGGCGTCCAGGGAAGCCTGTTGACATTCATCCCGAGAAACGCTTGTGTTGTCGCCCATACAGACTAGGACAATGTACAAAACCAATAAGAATCTAGGCTCTTCGATACGGCAAGAATCAATACCTTTGGTAACGCAATTAAACATGTTCACATGTTGCTGTGCTGCCATTGGGTGAAGGATTGGTGTTTAATTGCTTAAGTGGCAGAGATTTGCATGTGTGTTTGTGAGACGTGTGTGTGTGTGTGTGTGTGTGTGTGTGTGAAGGACACACGAGCAGCCACATCTCATGTTGAAAAGACGTTTGTATCGACCTTATGTCTCTTTCTATAGATCACGCATCCTCCAGTCCCGCGTCTTACAAGGTCATTAAGATTGATTGGAGACAGACTGGAATCCCTATGATATCTCCGCAGCACAGTACCCCGACAGCACGCGATCACAGCGGATAAGCACCAGGATTTTGGCAACTGTAACTACTGGATGACTAAACACAATCAATTCTTTTTTTTTATAATCAAATGATCTGAATAAAATGATCGTGTCTCCAAGCACTGTATGTGCTGCTCTGCTCTGTGGACCTGGGAACGGAGAGAGGAACGTCCACATGTGGGAATCAGCCGACGCCTCGTACGTTTCCATTGAGTGTCTGTGAATTTATTGCTGGGCCAGTGTTACAGTGCGGGGCTGAAGTGTGTGTCAAGGGCAGGTTTTGTGAGGAGGTGAGCCTGTAAGCCTGTTTAGCTTCCACCACAGGGAGAGAGAGAAAGGGAGAGAGAGAGAGAGAGAGAGAGAGAGAGAGAGAGAGAGAGCGAAAGAGAGAGACAGACAGAGAGAGAGAAAGAGAGAGAAACAGAGAGAGAGAGAGTGAGAGAGGGAGAGTGCTGTGCGCGAGAGATAGGCTCCAGGGTGCAGCTGGGGTTTGCATTCACTGACAGTCTGGGTGAGAAGCTGGTGCATGGTAGCTGTGGTGGTGGTGGTGTTATTATTATTAATTAGATTTAGTATTTTTTATTAACCTTTATTTCTATCAAAGTAATCAACAATATTCAATGAGAATGAATATGTGGATGTGCATATATGTATACATGCATACATGCATACATACATACATACATACATACATACATACATACATACATATATACAATACATACATACAAACATACAAACCAACCCACACCCAAGCATACATGCACACACACACGAGCACACATGCACACACACACACACGCACAGGCACAAAAACACACACATATGCATACACACACACACACACACACACACACACACACACACACACACACACACACACACAGAAGAAGTCTCCTCTACAGTAGGTCAACCCAGCCGGGGTGTAAAGTGAATGCAGAGTCATGCTATGGCACAGACATGCTTAACATTAGTGTACGGATGCATGACCCAGCTCATCAGCAGCGGAGGCTAATATTAGCGTGCGGCTGCATGGCCTCCCTCCGGTTGCATGCAGGGAATCCCCAGGAGGCTTTATGTTGCTCATTCATTAGCCTTCCTAGCCAGAATGAGGGGACATACAGTACATCTTCCCACGCAAGACGGTGGAGAACGAGACCCCTCACCCAGTACCCTGCCTCAGAGACACGGCCCTAAAATGTCTACACTAACACCGACTAACACCTACACCTACACACACACGTTTTCTTTTTAAATCTTTTTGGGAGTTTTTGCATTGATGTACATTGGATGGTTTTGGTCGTTCTGCAAATACAGGGATGGGGCGCTTTGACACAGCACGTCACAGTTAGTTTTTATGTAAATATGAAGAAAGAAAGGTGACGCCACATTGTTTAAGATAACTATGCATCACACAAAAATGTGGTAAAATATATTTGGGAAACAAAACTGTGATTTTGAGCATCATGTTTTATTTTTTTTCACCGTATGAAAGACTCCGTCTTGCACATTAGTGCAATTGAATGACCATAAAAACCACAATCAATAATTGGATCATTACCATCGCTCTGGTCGCACAGTTTTGATCATGAGAGGCTGGGATTCATTTTAGGCTGCTTTTATGGTGGATTAAGAACGGGAGGAAGATTAGAGAGAAAGAGTAAGACAGAGAGAGAGGAGGAGAGAGAGAGGGAGAGAGAGAGGAATGGAAGTGAGGAAGAGGCGATGCGAGGGAGGAGGAGGAGGAGGAGGAGGAGGAGGAGGAGGAGGAGGAGGAGGAGGAGGAGGAGGAGGAGGAGGAGGAGGGAGGGGGGCTTCCAGTGATGTTGGTCTCACTGAGACCTGGGTAACGTGCTTTCCCTCTATAATTTAATCACATTCGGCTGTCTCCCTGTCCTCGACTTGCTCAGCAAAGCACGTCAGCCACTGCTGCGATACGCACGCACGCACACATGCTCACACAGACGCCGACAAACACACACACACACAACCCCCCCCCCCCCCCCACACACACACACACACACACACACACACACAGACGCCGACAAACACACACACACAGAAACACGCACAGGTTCACACCGCGCCACACTGCCAGATACAGAACGACACGGGAGCTTACGGCAGACAAACGTGTCGGTCGCCTAAAAAGCAAGATATTTCCTCCTCTTCCAGCCAGAGGAACAACCAGGAGAACATGGCCTTCAAGCTAGCAGCCAGCCAGCTAGCCAGCCACCCAGCCAGTCGACCAGCCAGTTGACCGGCTAGTTAGTCAGCCACCCAGCCAATCAGCCAGTCAGTCAGTCAACCAGCTAGTAAACCAGCTAGTCAGTCAGCCATCCAGACATCTAGCCAGTCAACGTCAGCCAACAAACCAGCCAACCAACCAACCTACTGAAGCTTCTTCCCTTCCTTCTTCAGAAACAAATTATTGTTTTCCAGCACTGTTAGTATAAGGTAATTTC
>JACYXH010000496.1:1827500-1852500 GCA_026745465.1 Lota lota | reverse complement strand
TTTAGGGCAATTTTAATTTCCCTATATCCGAAATAGGGAAATGTCCCTATTTCGTCGTTTGATTATATATATATATATTCAGTGACATCGTTATTCTACATGTATTGGAAGAAAACCTGGGAAGAACGAGGAGGTGGTGGTGATTTCTGGTCGGAGGAGTGAACAGCTCCCAGTGCTGAATACGGACAGAGAGAAAGAGAGCAAGAGAGTGCGCGCGAGAGAGAGAGAGAGAGAGAGAGAGAGAGAGAGAGAGAGAGAGAGAGAGAAAAACGGGGGCAGATCTTGACTACGTCACATGCTTCAAAAGCGGCAGTGGAGTGGAGGAGAAAATGGGGAGGAGTGGAGACGGAGCCTAAGGAGAGAGGCGAAGAGAGAGAGAGAGAGAGAGAGAGAGAGAGAGAGAGAGAGAGAGAGAGAGAGAGAGAGAGAGAGAGAGAGAGAGAGAGAGAGAGAGAGAGAGAGTGAGAGTTCAACACAAGAAATGAACGGAGATAGCGTGAGATATTCTCACACTAAATAGTCGGAGGAGAGACCGGATTGTGAAGTGAAACTGGGGGATAAAGGTGACCAAACAAGTACTTCCGGATGCATCATTAGTGGCAGCACCCCAAAAAGCCCACTCTGCGCGAAATGTACAAAAACGAAATTAAACTGTTGAACTGGGCAGACATAAATAAAACGAATAACAACGAATAGACAAAAGCTGGGATTTAAATGCATTAACAGTGATGAACTATATAAATATGATGATTGAGGAAAAACAATCTCCATACATATATTTAGGATATATAAATATATATATTAAAAAAGATATACAAATAATTAGCAATTTTACTTATTTCATTTTGTCTCTTAAGGATGGGAAAACACATGTGGCAGACATGAAGCACACAAGCAGGCCTACACATTCTCCCACACAAGTACTCACACACACACACACACACACACACTCTCTCTCTCTCTCTACATATTATCTTTATCATTCATAAGACAAGGCCTCTCTCTCTCTCTCTCTCTCGCTCTCTCGCTCTCTACCAAACTTACTCTCTCTAACCCCCACCAGTCCCCACATCCATGGCATATGACCTTCTTTGGGGCAGATAAAGAATGTGCTTATCAGTCATGCAAATGAGGCTGAATTCATTTTCCACAACAGATGGCCCCATAGATAATGATGATGGAAGAGAGAAAATTAAATGTCTCTCGCTCGGTGACCATGGCAACCGAGCCTCTGCGGCGTAATATCAATAATAAGTGTGCCGCATAATAAGGTTGTCAGTCCTGTGCATCAGGACTTACAGTGCCAACGACAGGATAGGGCATGGGCCTGGGTGACGAGGGTGTGTGTGTGTGTGTGTGTGGTTAGAGGGAAGGGGGATAAGTCCATGGGGGAGTTCAGAAAACTGGTGTGGTGTGGAGCAATGTAGAAAGAAGATGAACTGCGTTCCCCTGAGTAGCGATGCAAGCTTGACTTGATGAATAGGACTGCGTTCACTTCCACTGACATATAGACGGGTCTCCTTGTTTTTAATTTGCCAAAAAAATGAAGGGACTCATCTTTGACGTTTTGTTTCGGGATACAAAGAAATGCCAGAAGTCACGGCGACCGCTACTTAGCAGCCACTGTGAAACGCGTAGTTTGCACCAAAACATCAAAGATCCTAGATGAAGTGTGTGTGTGTTGTCCCCCCCCCCCCCCCCCCCGAATGAGTGAGTGGGTGGGTGGAGGGGGGAGGTGGAGGGTGGAGGTGGGGGGGGGGGAGGCTACGCTACCACTCCACCTAAGGTACAGGTCTAACGTCCAATTAGAAAATGCTGGATAGTTGGCACACTTTTGAGGGGTAAGCAGTGAGTGAACATCGCCGTAAAGATTTTTCTCCAATCACTGCATGCTTTTGATAATTATATGGCTGATTTATGTGCTGCATTAGTTCATCGTAGGGCCCAGGAAACAGTGATTATTGCTCTCCGTATGGATTCGGCCGAGGAATGGAATTTGCATTCCTCCCAGATTGGAAAGAAAGGAATGAAGGAATGATTGTGCCAATGCAAAGAGAGAGATTGGGATTCTTTCTTCATAAAACGGATTTTGGCGCAAACACTATTTTCACAAAATTGTATATTTGTACATACATTTGTATTTGTATGTATGTATGTATTGTATTGATTGTATTGTATTGTATTGTATGTATGTATGTATGTATCTATGTTTATATGTATGTATGCATTTATGAATTGTATTGCATTGTATTGTATGCATGTATGTATGTATTTATCTATGTATATATGTATGTATGGTATGTGTCTTTAAGGTTAATTCAATTAACTTGCCATCTGTTTGTGTTGAAGCTCATGGCCATCCTGCTGTTACACGCACACATCTCTCATCCACGTTTACTATATCTATTTACATTGGTATAGCAGTCTGTCTGTCCATCTGCCTATCTGTCCTAATGTCTATCTGTCTTTATTTCTGTCTGTCTGTTGGTCTATCTATCTGTCTGTCTGTCTGTTTGTCTGTATTTTGTCTATCTGTCTGTATGTCTGCCTATCTGTCCATTTGTATTTCTGTCTGTCTCTCTAACTGTTTATCTGTTTATCTGACCATCTGTGCATCTGTCTCTATCTTTATGTCTGTCTGTCTGTCTGTCTGTCTGTCTGTCTGTCTATTTGTCTGTCTGTCTGTCTTTCTGTTTATCTGTCTGATTGCCTGTCTGTCTGTCTGTCTATTGGTTTGCCTGTCTACCTGTCTTTCTGCCTGTCTGTCAACATGTCTATGGGCCTGGCTATATGAATGTCTATCTTGTCTGCCTGTGGTCTCAGCTGTACTAGGGTTCTTTCAAGGTCAGGATTCAAAATTGGCTGGGTCACAGACTGTACACACCCACACACACACACACTCACACACACACATGAATGCACGCGCATACAGTAATCCTCTTTTAACCGCTCTCTCTCTCTCTCTCTTGCTGTCTCTCTCTCTCTCTCTCTCTCTCTATTTTCTCTTGCTCCCCGACATATCCTGTTCACTCAGTGCCTGAGTTAGTCACCACCGCCGTCGCCTTCTCTGTCTCTCTCTCTAATCTCTCTCGCTCTCTCTGCCTCTGTCTCTCTCTCTCTCTCTCTCTCTCTCTGCCTCTCTCTCCCTGCTACATCCTCATTTTGTACTCCTGCCCTCTCTCTGCTGTCTGCCAGCCAGACACTCTCAACATAGCGCTGCTCATAAACCCGATGGGGGAGGAGGGGGGCAGGAGGGAGGGGAGTGGATGGGGTGCAGAGGGAGAGAGACTCCTACGACACTAATAAAAATGAGTGAGGGGCGAAGGGGAAAAAGGGAGATTGGGGTGAACGGGTGGGAGGAGAGGAGATGGCTGGAGAGGACATATTCATGCAGCGCAGCCGAGAATGCAGTGTGTGTGTATGTGTGTATGTATGTGTTTGTGTGTTTATATGTGGGAGTGTGTGTGTGTGCAGGCATATTTGTTTGTGTCTGAAGTTGTGTATGTGTGTGTGTGCGTGTGTGTGTGCATGCACGTTTTGGCCTGTTCTTCATGCAGAGCAGCCTAGAATGCTTTGTTTGTGTTTATTGTTGTGTGTGTGTGTGTGCGTGTGTGTTGGCCTGTGTGTATGTCACTGGAAGAGAGATGCATTGGCCAAGAGACCAATGAGGCAATGAGGAAGACAGCGTGAGAGTGGAAGAGAGGATTGAAAGATGTTGAAAAATGTGAGAAATTATGCCGGTGGGAAGAGAGAAACAAGATGAGAGAGGGAGAGGAGCAGCTCTGAAGGCCAGTGTCTGTACTGGTTGAACCAATGATGTTAATAATCCATTCAAACCAGACACAAACCCGCACAAACGCAAAGACACTCAAACACACACACACACACCTACTAGACCTTGAGTTAGGTTGACCACTCGATGGTAGCAAGATTCATATGACAGACTACAATGTAGCTCAACAATCATCACATGACAGCCCTATTTAATATCATAACATAGATCAGCATCACATATTTCAATGTGTCTCCATTTAATCTCATATTATTCATTCGTTCCGCATTATTGTCCTGAACCCTGTGCACTAGTGTGTGCACCCACACATAAAGGACCATTAAGGGCATGCTATTATGTGTTGCTTTCTATAATGTGACCCACTCCAGATGCCCCAACACAGAGCTAAAGTCAACGAGGGCTGGTTCATGGGACATGTGAAGTGTTCTACACTCGTGTCAAGTAATACATTTGTACATACCGTACACTGTCTTCAAGCTACTCAACCTTCGAACTCGAGAATGAAAGCTTCGTAATGTGGGCATTAACTTAACTCAAACTGAACCAATCATGATAATTATTAGTATATCATGATCTGTGTATGTGTGTGTGTGTGTGTGTGTGTGTGTGTGTGTGTGTGTGTTAACTGAGGAAGCAGTGCATATGTATGTCTGTAATGATAATCATCATTAGAGACATGGTCTCTGTGTTTGTGTGTGCATGTGTGTATGTGTGTGTGTGTGTGTGTGTGTGTGTGTGTGTGTGTGTGTGTGTGTGTGTGTGTGTGTGTGCGGGCATGCACGTGAGTGAATGTGTGGAAATTCAACCTCACTCCACTACTTTCCATTAACCTTGAACATACAGTCTTGGAAGTGAGTGGGGATCAAAGAACAAGGGCAAAAAGGTGTCTGAGGATATACAGTGTGAGAGAGCTAGAGATGGAGCGACATAGAGAGAGGGGGAGAGAGAGAGAGAGACACACACACAGGGAGAGAGAGTGAGACAGGGAGAGAGTGAGAGAGAGAGAGAGAGAGAGAGAGAGAGAGAGAGAGAGAGAGAGTGATCGAGGGTGGTTTGGAACTACTCTACAGTGTAATTACAAGCCTCACGCTGGCTGGCAATCACAGCGTCTCTGCCGTTCTCTTTTTCCTCCTAGCTCTCCTTCCTTCTCTCCACTTCCTGTCGCCCCCCGCTCTGGCTGCATGCTGATTTCCTCTCCATCTCTGCACCTATCCACCTCTCAGCGCCCTCTCTCTCTGCCTCACCCCAGGTTCTCGACTACCTCCCACACTCCCCAAGCCCCTCTTCTTCTACCCCTCCATGTATCCTCTCCTTCGTTTGTTCTTTGCTCATCATTTGTCTGTTAGTTTGTTCATTGTTTGTTTTCATGTGTCCTTCCCTCACTTTCATCTCCCATCCTCTTTGTTTCCTGCTCTGATTTTCTTGGCTCCCTCCCTCCTTCCTTCCAACCTTAGTTCCTTCAGTCCATCCTTCCCCCCTCCCTTCCTTTTCCTTCCTTTCTTTGTCCCCTTCCATCCTTCTTCCTTCATTTTCTTCCTCCCTCCCTCTCTCTCTCTTCCTTCCTTCCTTCCTCCTCCCTCCCTCCCTCCCTCCCTCCCTCCCTCCCTCCCTCCCTCCCTCCCTCCCTCCCTCCCTCCCTCCCTCCCTCACACCTTCCCTCTCTACCTCCCTCTTTCCCTCCCTCCCTTCGTTCATTTGTTCCTCCCTCCCTCACTTCCTCCCTACCTCCCTCTTTACCTCCCTCCTTCCTTCCGTCATTCCTTCTTTCCTTCTTTCCCTCCTGCCTTCAATGCTTCCTTTGTTCCTGCCATCCTTCCTTATTTCCTTTTTCTTCCTTCCCTCTCTCTCACCCTACCTCCCTCCTCCCTCCTTCCTTCCTTCTTCATATTTCCTTCCCTCCTTGCTCCCTCTTTCCTTTTATTCACCCGTCCCTCCCTTCCTCTCTTCCTCTCTATCTCCTTCCTTCCCTCATTCCGTCCCTCCTACCTTTCTATCTTCCTTCTTCCCTACCTCCCTCCCTCCCTCCTACCCTCCCTGGTCCCTTCTGTACTTTTTCCTTCTGTCCATTCTTCCTCCATCCCTCTCTGCCTTCATTAATCGCTCCCTCCCCTTCTCTCTCCCTTCCTAACTTTCTAATTCCATCCTTCCTTCCTTCCCTTCTTCATTCAATCTCTTCATTAATCCCTCCATCCATCTGTCCCTCCCTGCCTTTCTTAGCCCGTTTATCTTTATCCTTTAAGTTCCTATGCTTTTCCATCTAACCCCTTCTTTTAACTAATGCTCTCCTCTCTCTCTCTCTCTCTCTCTCTCTCTCTCTCTCTCTCTCTCTCTCTCTCTCTCTCTCTCTCTCTCTCTCTCTCTCTCTCTCTCGCTCTCTCTCTCTCTCTCCATCTCCATCCAGCCGGGCCCCTTGGTACAGTACGCCAGACACGCAGGGCGGCTCCTCAGCTTGCTAGAGCTGCAAACACACACACACACACACACACACACACACACACACACGCACACACACACACACACATACACACATGCAGACAAACATTCACAGACACACACAGACACACACACATGCACACAAACATTCACACACACACACACACACACACACACACACACACAGATAGAGCGGAGTGGTTAATGACGCCAGCAGAGCCATCTATCCCTGTCAGAGGCAGCCATATGATGTTCAGTAGACCGAGAGAGAGGGAGGAGGCAGGGGGAGAGGGCAAGTGAAGGGAGAAACACGGAAGGGTGAGAGACAGCGATACAGCCAGAAAGAGACAGAGAGAGAGGGGGAGAGAAATAGAGAGGGAGAGGGAGAGAAAATAAAGAAAGAGCGTGGGTTTCTGTCAGCAAGAGGAGTGAGTCACTTTGACTCACTGCTGTGTGTGTGTGTGTGTGTGTGTGTGTAGATGTGTGTGTGTTCGTGTGCTTGTGTAGATGTATGGCCATTAATATAGCAGGTCTGAACTGCATAATAATCAGTCTAAGTGTGTGTCCTATGATGCTTGTGGGCAAAGACCTTAGTGTGTATTTCTTTTTCATCTTCAATGGTCCATCTTTGGGTTTTGGGTTTGGGTTGCATATGTGTATGTGTGCGTGTGCGTATGCGTGTGTGTCTGTGTGTATGTGTGTGTGTGTGTGTGTGTGTGTCTGATCAGTTCACCCCAGACATCCGAAGAAGCATTCTGTCAGAGCATGTGTGCAAACACACACACAAACTCACACACACACACACACACACACACACACACACACACACACACACACACACACACACACATCTTGTCTTATCGTAAAACAGAACATTAAAATGGGCATTACAATAACTAATAGGGATTGATAGGCATAAATACATTCACACAAACACTCACAAACACACATACACACACATAAACACACAAACACACACACACATACACACAAAATGCCCTATGACTGACTATAAGTCCATTATACATGGACACACACGAGACAAAACTGTTTGAAGTGAAAGAACACAAAGCCATGTGGATGATGTAGATACACACAAATATCTACACACAATCTAAAAACACACGTACTTAAACATTCACAATGTGCTCACAAAACACACACAAACACACACACACTCACACAAACACACACACACACACACACACACACACATCCAGAACATACATCAATGTCCGATTTATTGCCGTTTCTAGTGTTAGCATTATTTACTGGCTGGCTGTAGTTTCTTAATAAAAGGTCCAACAAAGAATAGCCTTAACTGTATTCCTTATTGTTGTTTAAATGCTGATCATCAATCTCAAAAGGGATGGACTCATTATTTGTCATAAAGCTCACATGCATGTATGCTTTTCTCTCTTGTTCCACTCCACTATTCTCCATATTGTTATTGTATCCCCAATGTTTTCTCCCAGTGAGTTGCTTTCTGATTGCTGACATGTTTGATACTTTTCAAGGACAGCTGTCCGAATTCTTGTCATGGCTGTGCCCCATAGTGGAATTATTTTGGCAAACAATCTTTTGTTTTGATTACTGTTCATTAAATACATGTTTGATTCCGATTTATTTTATTAAAGATTGTAAATATATTAAAAATAAAGTTTATACTAACACAGAATCCACCCCTGTGTCTATGGAGGTAGGGGAGTGAACTAGGTACATCCTCTGTATCCCATTTCATTTTGCTCGGATGGTGACTTAAATAAAATATTTGTTAACTTGTGTTCATCTTAACAAGCCTGGAAGATGTTATGGGTGGCAATGGTAGTGGTCGTGTTGCTACACCCTTTGACAGCACAGCAAAGACATGTTGTCCATCTTCCTACTTTAGGGTGGAGCACTTGCTTTCTCAACCAAAAATAACTGCAGAAGACAATCTGTGCGGTGGGTGGGCATACAGGGTCTGCTTCTTATATATTACACAATGTCAGCTGTACCGTGTGTGGGCTGCTGCCATGGTGGTATGCGCTATGGAGCATATATTTACTTTTTTTGCGGCTGTTGTCGCGTGTGTGTGGGCGTTGGTGAATGCGTGACCTGTAATGTGTGGGTGCAGTATGCATGGGTTTCATGTTCATTGTGAGTGAGATTTGTCTGGTTTGTGTATTGGGAAGATTGTAAGCTGCATTCTTATTGTCTGCACTCCCCCCCCCCGCAACACTGAGGGTCATCTTTGCGTACGTGTGTGTGTTCGTCTGTGTGTGTATATTTGTGTGTGTGTGTGTGTGTGTACGCGCGCATCCGATTTTCTCAACTCCAAAGAAAAGTCGAGACAGGCAAGTAGACAGGCAGGCAGACAGACAGACAGACAGACAAGCAGTCAGACAGGAAAACAGACAGGCAGACAGGCAGAGGCGCAGGCAGACAGACATGCAGAGAGACAGACAGGCAGATGGACAGAGAGACAGACAGACAGACAGACAGACAGACAGACAGGCAGACAGGCAGACAGGCAGACAGGCAAGCAGGAGACAGACAGACAGACAGACAGGCAGACAGGCAGACAGGCAAGCAGGAGACAGATAGACAGGCAGACAGGCAGACAGGCAGACAGACAGACAGACAGGTAGACAAGCAGATAGACAGGCAGATAGACAGGCAGACAGACAGTCAGGGAAAACATGAGGAACATTTGGGAATACACACTGTCCACCATGTGAGGACTCACAAGGACACCAGCAGCGAGGTTAATGAATTTTGGATGACTGTGAGACGGTAAGAGTGTGTATGCGTGCATGTGTGTTTGTGTGCGTGTGTGTCTGTGTGTATGTGAGAGTGGGAGTGTGTGTGTGTGTGTGTGTGTTTGTGCGCGCACATGCGTGCCTGTGTGTGTGGCTTAAGCAGGGTTGAGGGGATGGAGAACAGATTTATAATCCACATAAAATAAATAAAGTTCCATAAGGCCATTCGTACGCGCACACACATCGACAGCAAATACTCCATAGCATACCCCATAGACATGTACTATATGCATGCGCAAACATACACACACACACACACACAAACATAGTATGTTCACATGCACGTGCACAGCAAACACAACCAAGAAATCCAGTATCTTGGCAACAAGAGTGGTCGGGTCAATGGCAGGGGTGCCAGACGACTGCAGAGATAGGCAGAGACAGACGCACACATCACACACAGGCACGCACACGTACACGTGCACACACACACATGCACACACACACACACACACACACACATAAACACACATGCACCCACACACAAACACACACACATACACATAAACACACACACACGCACACATAAATATGCCTGGCACTTATGCTACCAGGGTCAGGAAGCACTGCCAATGCCAGAGCAGGGAGGGTGGAGAGGAGGTGCAGTGAGGTTATTTTAGAGCAGAGGGTGTGGGAGGGGAGGGGAGAGGAGAAGAGAGGAGAGGAGGAGGAGAGGAGAGGAAAGGAATGGGGAGGAGGTAAGATGAGACGAGAGGAGAGGAAGAGGAGAGGAGAGGAGAAGAGAAAAGAGGAGAGCATGGGAGTGAAAATGAGGAGAGAGGAGAGGAGAGGGCAGGAGGGGAGAGGAGGAGAGGATAGGAGAGGAGAGGAGCAGCAGTGAGGTTGGTAGAGAGCAGGGATGGAGGGAGTTAGAGGGGAGGAGGGAAAAGGAGTAGCAGTACGGTTAGGACAGAGAAGGGAGGGAGAGGAGCAGCAGTGAGGTTAGACAGAGCAGTACATAGATCCTGATACAATACCCTGCAGGCTACAGTCAGAGAGAGAGAGAGAGAGAGAGAGAGAGAGAGAGAGAGAGAGAGAGAGAGAGAGAGAGAGAGGGAGAGAGAGAGAGAAATAAAGAGAAAGAGAGAGAATGAGCGAGGGAGTCCATGAAAACAGACCTAACACGAAGGCAACCATGTACCCAGTCTTTCAACCAGGAAGGACACACATGTATAAAAAAATTTCCAAGGTGACCCATGACCCACATGGATATGAAAATGAAGAAAGGGACACTAAACTCCCATTAACAGTGCAGCAGTGTTTGTCGCTCAATTTCCTTCTCTGAATCTCTCTCTTTCTCACTCTCTCTCTCTCTCTCTCTCTCTCTCTCTCTCTCTCTCTCTCTCTCTCTCTCTCTCTCTCTCGCTCTCTCTCTCCTGCTATCTCCTCAGTTAATCTCTCTTCCTCTCTTTATCTCTCTCTATCTCCTTATCTCTCTCTCTCTCTCTTGCTCTCTCTCACACTCTCTCGCTATCTCCTCAGCACTATCCTTCTCTCTGAATCTCTCGCTCTCTGTCTCTCTCTCTCTCTCTCTGTTTCTCTCTCTCTCTCTCTCTCTCTCTCTCTCTCTCTCTCTCTCTCTCTCTCTCTCTCTCTCTCTCTCTCTCTCTCTCTCGCTCTTTGTCTCAGGCCTCAGCTGTTCCAGAGTTCTTCCAAGGTCAGGATTATAAATCGGCTGGGGGTTGGGTCACACACTTCAGACTAACGCCCCGGCACACATCGTATACTGCAGCCGTCCTTCTCTCCAGCCGCACTCAAACGAGATCCTTGGGCGCATCAAAGCCCTTCTCCTGTACCCTCCCACTTATATGCTGTCAACAGAGAGGGGCTTTGGGCGGTAAAAACATGTGAAACACAGAATTCCGCAGTGCTGTGAGAGCGCTAACACTGGGCTTTAAGATTAGGACAATATGGCCCTGACGTGAAAGAAAGAAAAAAACAGAAGAAAATACCTCCGCCAAAACCTGTCGGGGATTAAAAGAGATTTCCGGAGAATTTCTTGTCAAATAGAAGGCTGAGACTTCATCTGGCAGAGATTCAGAAAAGTTGGGAAGTAGGGAGTGGGGGAAGAGGAAAGTAGGAGACAGCGAACTTTTGCGTGTGTGTATACGCGTCTGGAAAAACACGTGAAGTATACAGGGTAGCAGAAAAAAGAAAATCGAACAAACTTCCACCAAATCAAATAGGGTGGGTGTTGCCATCAGTGTGTGTCTGCTTTATTTGCTCAAAAGTATAGTGACAGAAATAAAAGATGCATATACATACACACATGCAGACACACACACACACACACACACACAGAAATGCATACATAATCTTTTCTTTTCTTTTGCAGATGATGCCAAAAATGTAGTGCAAATTTTGATGCCTATCCCCGCCCACACGCATATACACATACACACACACACACACACACACACACACACACACACACACACACCCAAACACACACATACACACACCCACACACACACACTGTTAGACAGAGTCAGCTTAACAGAAACCCCTACTGAAAACAAACACACACACACACACACACACACACACACACACACATACACACACTTTTTGAAGGGCAGCCAAACCACACAAGTAAGCTGTGTGCATTCACACATGCATTCAAGTATAGTGCATGTGTGCGTACGTGCATGCGTGCGTGCATGCCTGTGTGTGTGTGTGTGTGTGTGTGTGTGTCTGTGTCTGTGTGTATATGTGTGGATCTGTGTGTACATGTGTGTGTCTGTGTGTACTTGTGCGTGTCTGTGTGTACTTCTGTGTGTGTATGTGTGCGTGTGTGCGTGTGCACGTGTGCGTGTATGTGTGACGTTTTGGGGTTTCCAGCCACCTACCCAGGGCAAGGCTATTTATACAGCATGGTGCTGATCAGCTCTAACACCTCTGTCACCATTGGCCCCTCCAAGCCTCCAGCCGCCCAGCAGACCATACACCAGAGTCCCCGAGACCCCGAGTCATACAAGGACACCACGTAACCCACCGCCACAACCACTTTCTAATACATAGTTCATGCACACCAGTTACATTTTATACAATTTGACTTCATTTTAACTGACTTTGAAGAATTCTGTGAATGCCTGTTTTTGTCTGTGATCATGGGAATTCTTTATTTTTATTTTAAAGAACGCCCCCCCCCCCCACCAAGCCCCTGCCAATCTTCAAATGTTAAAAGGTTGTACGGCATTGAAAGGCGGGAAAGGACTTAAGGTGGTTATGCATGCGAGCGTTAATGTTTATTCATCAACACAGTGCCTGAGGCTTTGTTTGCACTGGAGCATGGTGAGACACTACTTATCAATGCATATGAATGAACTAATTGAAAAAAATGCACGGCTTTGACACCAGTTTATTTTTTTCTATTTTGACTTTGACTGCATTACAGTGAGCACAGTCCGGTGTGCTGCTGTCAAAATGCTCCGAATCGATCCACCAGTAAACCAGGCAGATAAGCTGCTTGCACTGTGGGACTCTACTGGGGGAACCTATGGGATAAGAAACAATTCGTCATCGTAGGTTCATCTTAGCCCCCCCCCCCCCCCCCCCCCCCCCCAGATCACCATACCTCCAGCTTGTCCCGTCCCTGCCCTCCCCAGCATACAGATTACTGTATACATGGCTGGGAATCCACAATGACTGTGATGAATGGGTAGGAGAGCAGTTTGGTAGTTGGGGTTTATGCGTGTGTGTGTGTGTTTGCGAGTGTGTGTGTGTGTGTCTGTGTGTGTGTGTGTTGTGTGTGCATGTGTGAATGTGCGTGTGTGTGCTTATGTGTCTTTGCACACTCAAGGCTTTACTGTGCAATATACCTCATGCTAAAAGACCCAGATATGGAGAAATTACAAAGACAATCAGGGGCAGTGAAACTACTAAAGTCCTAAATAGGGGAAATCAATAGAGGTTTTGATCAGATAGCATGCATGACCAGAACCACCACAAGAACGCAACTATATAATAATATATCATATTTAGGTGAGGGATCTGACAAAAGAGGGAGCGAGTGAGTCAGTGAGTAAGCGAGCACATGTGCATATGTGGCAGAGCTTCCATTCCAGTCCAGCCAGCCAACCAGCCTGCCAGCAAGCCAGCCAGCCAGCTATCCAGTGAGAAGCTCCAGCCGGTGGCGGTAGGGTCAAGCTCCCCTGACCTCCAGGTCCAGTGCCCCCGCTGGGCAGGTGGGGGCATGCAATCCTCTCCCACCACTTCTGCATTCTCCCTCCGCATTGGGTCAGAGAGAGAGAGACACAGAAAGCTTCCACACTTGCACCACCCTGAATAAACTCCCCTGGTTGGCATTCAGCTTATATTTTCAACAACAAGAACAACTCTTGAATACAACTTTTTTCAAACGTTATTTGAATGCGACTTATGCTTGGAATGACAAATAAAATGATTAGCATGTTGTTGTTGATTTTTTTTTAATGTAGGATTTGATGTGCACATGCTTGCAATTACCCGACACTTGCATTCAGAAGAAGGGCCTCAACAGTGTGAGTAATGAGCCTTTCATTGTTTTCAATATGCTGTGTGTGTTGTTATGGTTCACTATTGATTTTAGGATACTAATCACGTCTTTTCTCCGAACAGTGATTATTCTTAAAGATTTTTGTGACAACAGGGCTCTCTCTTATCTGGAGAGGATGTTAACGTAACTTTGGAATACAAATAAATAAATAAATAAATAAACACAATAACAAGTGAATTTTATTCCCGCTTTTTTTTTTATGCACATGGACCCAGAGAAAAACAAGTATCCATGCAATTATCCCAAATAAGGAACAGATATAGGAAGTGAAAAGATTGAGAGATAAACAGCTACAGCACCTTTCTCGCAATAATTCAAAAGGTTTCATGCAAATTTACGATAAAGGAGTTTTTTTGGGGTTAGTGTGTGTGTGTGTGTGGGGGGGGGGGGGGGGTGATTTGGTGCAAGTATGATGAATATAATCTCCCTGAAAGATGTACATTAAGATAGTCATAACTTTGCCGTAGCTGGAACCCTCATCTTAACCTATAAGTAACCTTAACCATACGTAACCTTTTCACAAACTGAATCTGAATCAGCTGCATTAGCCAATAATGCTTATACACAAGCAAATAAGTTGACGTTAATCTCCAGACACTCTCAAAGCAATAACATAATAAAGGCCAAAAATAAAAAAATTACATAAAATACATTAAAAAAATAAAATAATAGGTAATACATTCAAAAACATGATCCGTGACGCAAAAATGGCAAAACAGCCAGTGTGTGGTCCTTTTCTGTAGTGCTATTGAGCAAATCACTGAATCCAATCCTCCGTCAGCGCGAAGCTAGCTGGCTCTGCGCTGTAACCTCCTCCGGGTGTGGGAAGACATTACCCCGCATGGAAGACCTAAGTATCACATTAGGAGCAGCATTACAGTACAGCAGGGTGCTGCCACAGTAGGGACGAGGAAGAAGGAGGTGAAGGAGAAAAAAAGCGAGGAGGAGAAAGCCATTGTTACCAGAGCGGTTTATTTGGATGTTAGCACGCAGCGTCTCCAAATAACAACCTTGAATTAGTTGCCACTCTGTTAGCATAAAAGCAGCGGCAAGGTGACTTGTAGCTAACATTGTCAGATGGCGCCGGGGTTTTTGCTCAGCAAAGCGTGAAAGTGAAACGACCCGCTGAATTCTCCCGCTCCCTCGGCGCTAAATAGAAAATCGAATACGCGCGCATGACGCACACACATGCACACACAGATACATGCACAAACCTGGTAGGCGCACAACATGCGATATGCACACACACACACACACACTCACACACACACACACACACAGACACACCCACACAAGCATTGTTGGCACACAAACAGACATTGTATGCACGCACCTACACGCACGCACACATTCACGCACGTACAGGCACACACACACACATGTACGCACACACACATGCACGCACTTGCACATAGACACACACACACACACACACACACACACACACACACACACACACACACACACAAGAATGAAAACAAATTACTGCAGCATTTCCACTTATAATCCATATGTAAGTATGTGGGCAGGGCTATTCATATTCTGTAATAAACTCCCACTGTGGGTTCACCAGCTTCTTCTTCACAGCAAAATGCATACTTTAATTTTGATTATGAATCAATGATCTGACATAATCCTGGCAGGACACTCATGGGCTATATCAACATGACGGAGAGCTCATATGAAACAAAATCCCTAGAATCACATAGGATGTATGTATGTGTGTGAGGGCTTCACAGGAGGGCCATGGTTATATGTACTGGGTTTAATGGTAAGTGATGAATGCTAATGTTGTATGTGGGAGAGTTGTGTTTGGAGTCTAGCTGAAGTACTGGTCCTGTGAAGCTGCTCCTCAGGAACTATTTGAACTTAATGCACCAGAGAAACTGGGTAGTGGCACCCCTCATCCAGGGTGTATTTAAATTACACATCTATGAAAGATCCATTGACAATGACATATCAACACCTCTTGGATTGGATCAGAGATTAACAAATCAACTGTTCAACTGGATTGCTGCCTGTTCACTTTGGCGATGTACCATTATAGATCGACTGATCCATCTACAGACCTGCCTCTGCCCCCCACCAGCCCACCCCTTCAGTACAGCAACATCCTGTTCTGTGGTGGTGTTGTATTGTGTTTTGTGGCATTGCACTGCTCCGTGCCACTGTCTTTTTTGTGTCCTCGTTGTGTTTGTTTGTTTGTTGCCGTGACGCCTAGCTCTGCAGCTGAGCTAACAAGGCACCGTTTTTTTTAATGTGTTGTCTTCTTTCGTTATTTTGTGTTGTCCCGGCCGGCGGTGCTGCTGGTGCGATCCAATTAAAGCGTGTGATCAGCTAGAACGCTTTAATGATGGCTGTGGTGCTGGGGCTGACCTGCGTGGTGACAGAGACAGAGAGAGGGAGAGGGAGAGACACAGAGACAGAGAGACAGAGAGGAAGGGAGACAGAGAGGAAGGGAGAGAGGGAGGGAGGGAGGGAGGGAGAGAGAGAGATGGAGAGACAGAGAGATAGAGAGAGAGACAGAGAGAGAGGAAGGGAGAGAAAGAGAGAAAGAGAGAAAGAGATAGAGAGAGACAGAGAGATAGAGAGAGAGAGGGAGGGAGAGAAAGAGAGAGGGATAGAGACAGAGATAGAGAGAGACAGAGAGACAGAGAGAGAGGGAGGGAGGGAGGGAGGGAGGGAGGGAGGGAGGGAGAGAGGGAGAGAAAGAGACAAAGAGATAGAGAGAGAGAGAGAGAGAGAGAGAGAGAGAGAGAGAGAGAGAGAGAGAGAGAGACCATGTTGTGAAAGTAGTATCTACAGAACCCAGTGTTGTGGCTGGGAGGGTTAGAGCAGACAGGAGTATATTAGCCCCTTTGTTTTAACACACTGATTCTGGTGGTGAAGATTCCTATTCAAACTTTTAACAACCAAGAAAGATGAAAAATAATACCAAGAAAAAATAATGGTATATGGACTACATTTATATGGCGCTTTTCTAACCTGTGGCTGCTCAAAGCCCTTTACAATAAGTGCCTCACAATCACACATTAATCCACACATTCATACACCGATGGTGTCAACCATTCAAGGGAACAGCCAGCTTGTCGAGAGCAGTTAGGGTTGAATTATTCTTTCGATTTATTTTATTTGGAAAATAAAGCTTCACAGCAGAACGTATGGATTTAACATAAACTAAAGAGAAAGGCTATATAATACAATTCTGAGTGAATATTTGTACTTTACTTTTCGCGTACAGTATTAACTTAAGACGACAACAAATAACGAACCACATTGCATTATCATTTTGATACCATTTTATAACAGTATTGTAGGCCCACATAAATCATAATCAACGACTGAATGATAAACTGATCAAATGATAAACATCCCCACCCCAACACCTGTAAAACGGTTCCACACCACCCCCCACCCCCCCCCCCCCCCCCCCCACACACACACACACACACTCTCCACGGTTGCCTGCTACCTGTCCACCTCCATCACGGGCTCTGTGTTAAACACATAGGAGCTTTGTCAACACCAACATGCACACACACCTTTAAAATAACACAATGTGTGTGTGTGTGTGTGTGTGGGGGGGGGGGGGGGGGGGGGGGTATGAAACACTTATTTTCGTGATGGGATGTGTGTATTCCACACATGCAGATACAGGTTATGTGTGTGAAAAGGGGGGGGGGGTGGTGGATGGTGTATTTTATAGCTAATCATACAAATCTTTGATCTTTGAACATTTTTTATTAAAAAATAAAAAGAAGAAGAAAAAGAAACATATTTCAGATAAGGTAGAAGTACAGAGGTGGATGATAAAGGACTGACTTTCTTATTCGTCTTGCTCTTTATGTGGCCTTTAGATTCAACAAGGAGAGATTTGGGCTGGGGATATGGCAGCTAAACCACAGTCACAGCCTTCTAATTCCAAATTCGAATAACAAAATATGTAACAATAAAAATGTAATCAAAGTCACATATTTGACTGATGGGATTACGTTGTTTTTTTTGTTTTTTGTATTTAAACTAAGCTGGACATTTCAAATAGTCCAGTAGCCAGCTAATATGGTGACTGACATTAATAACATTCTAACGGTCTGTCCACACTTGGGCTTGGGAGCGATCCTAGCATGATTGCTAATTTGCTGCAGCTGGTCATGCCCAGCTCTGCAAGGGGCAGCCATGGATATATCAGCCTTTCCCCCCTCTGCCAAGCAGCCTTCTGAGGGCTCTGCCTGCACCATCTAGCGCCTGTGGAGCACAGCATTCCATATATGTATGTATGTGTGTGTATATATATGTGTGTGTGAGAGAGAGACACAGGGAGAGAGTGTGTTTGTGTGTGTGTGTGTATGTGTGAGAGACAGAGTGTGTGTGTGAGCACACACTTAAGTGTCTGTGTGTGTGTGCGATTGTGCGCATGTTTAACTGTGTGTGTGTGTGTGTGTGTGAGTGTGTGTGTGTGTATGTGTGTGTGAGAGAGACACAGGGAGAGAGTGTGTTTGTATGTGTGTGTGTGTATGTGTGAGAGACAGAGTGTGTGTGTGTGTGTGGGCGCACACTTAAGTGTCTGTGTGTGTGTGTGCGATTGTGCACATGCTTAACTGAGTATAAGTGAGTATGTGTGTGTGTGTGTGTGTGTGCTCGCGCTAAAGTGTGTGTGAATTTGACCCTTGGCTCTCAGCAGTGGCCAGCGTCTGTTGCAGAGCCCTCTAATGGATGCCCAGCTGGAATCAGGCACACACAAGGGCAGCCAAGGTCATAGCCACTGCCTCTGAGGACCCCATCATTTGGCAGAGCCCTGTAGCCCTGCCCCAGTGGTCTGCCATGCCCCTTGTGTGTGTGTGCATGTGTGTGTGTGTATATGTGTGTGTTCAATTCTGTTTGTATTTCACGTGTATTTATAGTTTGTGTGTATACAGTTGTCATATTTTCAGAGCGGGGTGTTATTGGTGTACTTGTACTACAAGTTTGTGGAAGTACAAATGGTGTAAATAATATTTGTTGCGTGCCAAATACACAGTACATACATGTAGACACAATAACACAGAGTCAACCATGAAGGTCAAGAGCATCACACGAGTGAATTCAATGAAGGGGGTGTTTTTCTTTCTTTGTTTTTCTTCTCATGCTAAATGGAATGAAAGTACTGACAGCTAATGGCAGTACATATGTAAAGGCCAGCTCAATAGGATTCCCTAAAAGCAGAGGCAGCCTGATGCTTTGATGTTCCCTCCATTTGTTTTGTGAATGAAACGTGTTAAAAAAGAACCGGTCAAAACAAAGACTCAGCAGCCTGTATCCTCACACAAGGAAAAGTTGTGTGTGAAAGGTACAAACAGGAAGGAAGGAAGGAAGGAAGGAAGGAAGGAAGGAAGGAAGGAAGGAAGGAAGGAAGGATGGATGGATGGAAGAAGAATAAATGAATACAAAATGTAATGAATGGATGAAGAAGTTCTGAGGATTATTTCATCTTCCAAGCAGACTTTGCTTTTCGATCATTCCTTCCTGCCTTCGGTTTGATGTGGTGTCAAAATGGAGGTTGCTGTTCACACCCACTCTTGGGGAGACAGACTGAGAGTGAGAATGAGGGAGACTGGTGAGAGAGAGAGAGAGCGAGAGAGAGAGAAGAGAGACAGAGACAGAGAGAAAGGCATAGCAAAGACAGACCAGCCCCATACGAGTACGGTAGTGATGTGGTGGTCCACTATTTTGATCTTCCATTCTTTAAACACGCACCATCAAACAGAATGGCACAGATGGTAGAGGTTGCTTTCCAACCAAACAAATGTATTCCATAGAACAAAGACATCCTGTTTATTTGGGATTTTCTTTCCAGGGCTGATTCAAACATCAAACCTCATTAATCAGATTGGAGTTTTTGCGATGATTTGTTGTTTGCAAACCAGGTCTCAATCCACAATTATATGAGCTTTCGTTAAGTTGTTTTTGAATATGTAATGGAAAACAGATTTTTTATAAGCAGCGTCGAAAATAATAGTGTAAATTGTTTTAATATTTTTAGTATGACATGCCAGTATGTATGTGTTATTGTGTGTGCTTGTGTGTGTGTGTGTGTGTGGGGGGGGGGGGGTTGTGGGGTTGAGATGAGGAAATGTTGTGTATAACGTGTGTATGTGTGTGTGTGTGTGTGTGTGTGCGTGTGTGTGTGTATGTTTCCATTCACTCAGTAATTGATAGATGTTGTTTTGCTTTTGAACAGCCTATTGTATTCAACGCTGGTGAACTGCCCCTGTCGCCGCACATCTGGATCCAGCCCGTCTGTAAAGAATACAACATCTGCGACTGACACAAACATCAGTATGCCGATGGTTGGGTTGTGTTGTGTTGCGTTGGATGTGTGTGTGTGTGTGTGTTTGTGTGTGTGTGTGTGTGTGTGTGTGTGTGTGTGTGTGTGTGTTGGTGTGTGTTGGTGTGTGTGTGCATTCGAGTGAGTTTGTTTCTGTCTTGTCAGTGACACCTTTTCCCAGAACAATGTGTGATGTGTAGTTTATTTTGTGGATTGTTGGAAAACGTGGAATAGAGGCAGAGAAAGTTGAGGAATGAAAGGGGAACGAGAGAGATTAAGGATTGAGAGTGTCTGGGGCAAGGAGCTGCTTACACACCTGGGAAAGGTCTAGTGGAGATATGGCCACATATGATGACAATGGCCATAAATCAAATCAAAATGTAATTTTACTCTTTTAACTTTGATTATGCACTGGCTGAGGGTTGGTAAAAATGTAATGAGTTGAATAATGTATATCATTAAATATATAAATATGATATAAGAAGTGAAGTCATAACAATTACAATAAGTAATTCGTACTTACAAACCTTATAGACACACACAGACACTCACAACCACACACACATACACAAACACACTCATACACACATCTGTGTATACAAACACACACACACACACACACACACAACATAGCAATAAAGACATCACTGGAGATAACACAGAATTATTTTCATCTTCCTCTGGTGGTCTCTACATGGGCTCCCAGGACACAGGCCCACTTGGCTGTTCCCACTTCATCAGCACTTTTCCTCTATGATAAACTTCCAGCCTCTGGGCGGTAAGATTCCCTTCTGTATGTCCTCCTAGCTTACTGACGCAACATGCTAACTGCACAACGCACCGAGTGCACTTTTCATCGCTGGCGAGCACCATAAAACCACTGTGATCTAACCACTGTTGGAATGTAGTCTGTGGAAAATTGATTGCCAGGTTCCAATGTGTGACAGTGTAATGTGTTTCAAGTGCACATGTATACTTGCATGAGTTGCATGAGTGTGTTTTATAATTTTCCTGTCTACTCATTTACCTGCATAGCCTGTACACCTGAATACATGCATGTGTGGGTCTGTGGGCTTATGCACGTGATGTGTGGGTCTTGATGAGGGTGAGTCAATTTGCATTTGCATGTTTGTGTTTTTGAATGTCTCCCTGCATGCTTAGGTGATGTGTGTGTGTGTGTGTGTGTGTGTGTGTGTGTGTGTGTGTGTGTGCCTGTGTGTGCGTCCCCATGTGTACCCACTGTACTTGCATGTGTAGTGGGAAGAGTCAACAACATGTTTCAAGTGTATTTGACACTCTATCCCCCCCCCCCCCCCTTCTCTCTCTCTCTCTGTCTCCCTCCATGTCTCTCGCTCATCTCAGGTCTGATCCTGTACTCCAGCAGGGTCCACTGGCTGCTTTAAAAAAATTAAAAAATTAAAATAAATGCCATGGCTGACGTTCCCAGTGGCCTTTAACAGAAGCCGCCACTTGTGTGTGTGTGTGTGTGTGTGTGTGTGCATGTGTATGTGCGTGTGTATGTGTGTGTGTGTGCGTGTGTGCATGTGTATGTGCTTGTGTGTGTGTGTGTGTGTGTATGTGTGCATGTGTGTGTATGTGCGCGTGTGTGTGCTTGTGTGTTTGTGCCTGTGTTTGTGTGTGTGTTTGGGTGCACACACACTGCACCTGCACTGATGCACAGTATCTTTGGTTTCCCCGCCAGCGATCTACGTGATCGATGTCGCGAGCCGTGATTCATTCTCATTCAGGTATTTCCTGCCGTATCGCAGGCTGTCAAACACACACACACACACACACACACACACACACATGTCAGGCGATGACTAAGAGGCCTGGGCTAGCGTCTTGTATGGGGTCCTCTCTACACCTTTTACTCACACACTACACAATAACCAGCTGTTTAGCTGTTTAAATGTTTAAACCTGTTTGAGTATTGTTTTATAAGATGTTTAATAATCCAACATTTTGTTTTAATGAGGTATATGATTGCTGCATTGAAGGCGTGGAACTGATTATTTTGGCATGCTTTACATTTAAACGTATTTTATTATTTTCATATTATATATAGTATTTATGTATGTTTTAACAATGATCCAATGAACAGTCTAATAAGGAGTAAGGAGTGGTACCTTTTGATTGGGCCAAGGTGTTCTCAGTTGGCCATCTGGCATTTGAATAACATAGTTTTGTATATACTATTAGTTTGTTCCATGTAGACTTCAAGTGTTACTTCAAACTCCCCAAACTGGCCTCGATTTGACACACCAAATGCCCCCCCCCCCCCCCCCCCCCCCCCAAATGCGCAATACTTGTAAGTTATACATTTATTGTAAAAAAAAAAAATGGATGGAAGACAATTGTGGCTGGTAACCATTTCAAACATATTAACCAATCACCCATGAAACCAAACGGGTCCCATGGGTGCTATCCTTGGGGCATCTCGCCTGCTTGAAGGACTAATTAACAACTACAATTACATGATGCTTACATGCCAATACAGCTAGCTGCAGTTGTCATGTATGGAAATGCATATTCATATTTGCATATTAAGAACAGTACATAAGGATGATATAATATTGGTGAATGCTATGCTACCAGTCCTAGCATTGTGACAGGCTGGGGTCGGCGGTTCATTAATAGAAGCCATCCTTAGTATCCTTCTCTGTCAGCGTTAACCTAATGCATCTGTTGTGTGAGTGTTATCGACAAATTATGTGCATAAACACATACATGCAAATACACAGGTGGAAGTTGACAGTAAGCCAGTCACACGGATGAACCCTCCTATCCCCTCTGTCCTTTTCTATGACACACACACACACACACACACACACACACACACACACATACACATACAGACCAACGCACGCAAGCAGACATGCACAAACACACACACACTCACTCTAACCCGCTGTCCTTCAGATCGCGTCATTGTAACCATATAAATCATATATTAACACGTAACCTGCTGTTCCCTGAGCCCAACATATTCTAGTGAGCCTGTTTTAGAGAGAGAACAAGAGTGGGAGAGATACATAGAGAGCGAGAGAGAGAGAGAGAGAGAGAGAGAGAGAGAGAGAGAGAGAGAGAGAGAGAGAGAGAGAGAGAGAGAGAGAGAGAGAGAGAGATTACTGAAGTATTTTGCAGTAAATATTATATACTTCTGAATTTTACACATGACTGGGTATCTGAATCCAAATTAAACTTGAGGTATATTCGTACACTCCAACATTGTGTGGGTGACATTAAATTGCCACATAGGCCATGGTGGTCTGGTCCCTGGGTAGTTGGCTTGTGACCCACCTGTCCTTGTCTACACATTTTGGCTGTTGGTTTGATATGATCTCTTGCTGAAGACAGGTAAAGTTGCTTGTACTTTTATGTAATGAGCATACATTTAGGCAAAGTCCAATATCATGAATAAACATGACATTTGACATTTACCATTTCAAGGATTTTTATCATTAATCTTTTAACATAAATACAACTGTATAAACTAGAGGACCATTTGTCTACCACTTAAATGCCCTTGCCATTGGTTAAACGTCTTGCTTTATTTACTTAAATACTATTCAATGCATCTCCATAAGCATCAGTGCACAATTCAAAACCTCTACATTGAATACTATCAACGTTTTCTTTCATCTGAAAATGGCAGGCAGAATAAAACGATGGGTGGGCATGTCACTTGGTCACATCTGGTTTGTTAAATGTTATAAGAACACACATAACAGGTTATTTGCCATTTACTATGCTTAATGTTATTCATTGAGGTAGCATCACTTGATTTAAAGACCGATAAGTAAAGAACTGTGTGGGGAACACTGCATAGCTTGGTGGCTGGCATGAGGAACTTCACAGTAGCACATGGTAGTAAGAGAGTAGATATCTTAGTTTTGCCGTCCAGAAACATTTAATGATTTATTTTCAAGATGCATTCAAAGATGAATGGTAAGAAAACTTTTGTGGATTTGTCATTGATTTTAAGAGAGTGGGAATGAGAGAGAGAGAGAGAGAGAGAGAGAGAGAGAGAGAGAGAGAGAGAGAGAGAGAGAGAGAGAGAGAGAGAGAGAGAGAGAGAGAGAGAGAGAGAGAGAGAGAGAGAGAGAGAGAGAACACCATACTGCGTCACCAGCTCCCCCTCGTAAGGTCACATGACTCATTTCGGAGCAACAAACTAAAAAGTGAGATGATGTCAACTCTTTAAAACATGCATTTTATGCATAAAATAGATCAACATAAAGACAACAAAGACGATACAAAAGAAACTATTTTTAAATTATCTGGACACAGCAGGACTGTTCTTAATTTCTGGAAAATCTAATTGATTGATTTTGTATTGTCCTATATGTCCAGGCGCAACCTGTTGGCCTCTGAAGAACCTGAGTAGCATGGAGAAGAGGGGAGCTGTGCTGCTCTCCTCAGCTGCCCAGAGGCCGACGGAGGGAGGACCCTGTAATACAAGTCGAATGGCCACATGGACGCCAAGAGCCACAATTAAAACACACACACACAAAACACACACACACACACACACATGTGCACAAACACACATATACACACACACACATACACACACACATTTACGCAAAACAAAACACACACACATGAAAAAACCTACACACACAGACAGACAGACACAGACACATACATGTGCGCAAACAAACACACAAACACACACACACACATTTTTAAGAAGGATTGGGCTAAGAGGAAGACTGACATTTCTAAGCTAGTAAAAAAAAAAGAACATAAGAGTCCTTATGTGTTGCGAGAGCATAAAAGACAGCTAACTTAAATATCAGTGCCTCAGCAGAATGCTAGCTAAAAAGAAGTTGACCTGGATTGTGCAGAGCTTATCCATTCGGCCGGGTAAACTATCCACTAAAAAACTAAAACTAAAATAAACGTTAATGTCCCTGTATTTAAGAGTAGGAAGTGAAATAGGTTCAAGGAGGAGATTATTCATCACTAGGCCCCTCTCAGAGTCATGGGCCCCCAGAAACCACAGCGGGTCCTTTTCCCAATTCATTATTCCTGGGACTTCTTTTATATGAGAATACCATTATATCTATAAAAACAATTGTATTCCCATATCAGAAATCTCTATAGATGAGGATAAATATCCAGAC